>JAJJMB010002868.1:261680-387775 GCA_023531105.1 Papaver atlanticum | reverse complement strand
ATATTTTCTTCCCTTTCTTCTCTTCTCACGCTGATTTCTCGTGCCAAAATACTCCCAGCACATCCAGAAGTGGTCAAACATGCATCAGGTACACGAAAACCACTCAATTACACACTCAGAACTCGGAATGGAATAACCAAAACCCGAGATACTCTGTCTTCTTCCACGCGAGAATCTAGACAAATTTATTTGATTCTGACAACATTACCACCTTGTTTAGTCAACACAGGATATTTGATGCCAATTCCAGCTATTTAATCTCCTTCAAACTCGTCGAAATCTTCACTGCAAACTCTCAGGTTTTCAAGAACCAATTTCCCGCCAAAAACTCAACTTTTGAAATGTAGAGGATGAAGTGCCCTGATCCAAAACACGGGCGCCTTTAACATCTAGGCTGCCTTGGGGGTGCCCTTATCCATTTTGAGGGTGCCTTTAGTAATTTTGGTGGGTGCCTTTAACACTTTTTATGGGGTGTTTTCAACATTTTTTCGGGGTTCCTCCGGTGTATTTCTGGGGTGCTTCCGGTGCATTTCTGGGGTGCCTTTAGTACTCTATCCTGGGGTGTAAAACACCACTTTTCGAGCCAATTTTTTCCGCAAGAGCTTATCCCTAGAAAAGACTTAAAACAACTTTATTAGAAATAAAATGTGTCCTAGATAATGTTTTTATGGGTGAAAATGCGTCACACTTACGTGCTTATCAACTAGGTACTAGGATCGGTTACCACATTATTATGGTATTTACTTGTGATCGGTTGCACAAGTCATAGGATCAGTTACCAATTACTTAGACTTATTGTACCTCTTACAAGGATCGATTCTACATACTTGTGATCGGTTGCACCTCTTACTAGGATCAGTTACCCAATGTCTAGAGTTGGTCATACCAATTACAAAATATCGATCAAACCATCTCAAATGATTACTTAAGATCGGTTTCACTAATAAAGTCATACCAATACAAAGTCAGGCATTGTGAATAGTTTTACCAAGATACATAAACAAGTTATGAGTGGTTATACTAAACACACATATTGGTAATCCAAAGATTTGCAATGAATAATAATACCAATAAGCCTAGCGATTTCCCTTTCGATTCCCAAAAAAAGTTTATGAATTTTACTTCCTTTAAACGAATGTACAACATTGTTTCCTAGGACGAAATCTTCACCCATACCCATACATAATCACAATAGCATTCATACGATTATGTCTTATGTCTATGTCTTATATACGAAGTTCAAAAGATAGACGTTATACTTGCAAAACCTATAAGAGTTAAGCACGAGGGTTCCACACACCATTTTTTATAACCAATATCAAAACCGAAACTACAAAGTAATTTTGTTTTGATATGTTACCAAGGAAACAATTTCCCGAAGCAATTTTACCTAATAGTTTAGCCAACCGAAAATAGAATAAGCACCTTAGTTCCTCTGCTAAACCGATTGTACAAATAGAATCGCTTGTTCGATAAAACCAAAATAAAGATCAGAATTGACTCTATTTTTCTCATCGGGTTCTAATTATTCAAATAATAACTTAGACCTTTCACTTTTAAACAAGACAAATACTAGGTTAGTTAACTAGCATTTCTTGTTAAGGCATTCGATTAGACTTGAATAACCGAAACCTCCCCTTTGATAAGTCTAACTAAGATAAGAATTAACTTAGTTTCTCTTATCCGGAATCGAATTGGACTAAATAATTGATCCCGAAAACCTTTTTGTTAATCCATAAACAATTCATACAAACCAAGTAAATCAACTTGCATAGTTATTTATCTCAACCGGAAGCAATTGAAACAAACATAGACATTATAGTACCGGAATTGCACCGAAATTTTGTAAGCCTAAACAATTGATACCAAACCATAAAGAAAGATAACAATAGTTTTTCTTAACCGGAAACAATTGAATCACACACATACATCCATACACAAATAATGGAATAAACATCAATTGTACCGAAATTTTGTTAAGCAAAAGAAATAAATATATGCAATAACATCAGGCTTTTCTTAAACAGGAAAACGATTAACTAACAAATTCATTACCTCAAATTACGCATCCTTTTCTCCCCCAAAGATATGTCATTAAGCGCAAGTTCACATAGAACTCTCCCCCGTTGTGTTGTCATTCTCTCGCCAAAACAAAAGAACAACAACAAAGAGCAACCTTTACCAGAGAAAGGTTGAAAATCGGTTTTAACTAATGCGATGCTAAAGTTGAAACCCCGAAGCACATATGATTTTATGCTAAAACAAAAACGATTCAACATATTGTGACTTTTTCACATATTAGTTTCAATCGGAACCGATTATGATCCTTTGATAAAGCCTACCAACATGGGCTAGAACTCAATCCCTCTAAATCAAAAAGTCACCCAAACCATAAGGGTTCACACATATGAGATTGAATATTAAGGTTATGAAAACCGAAATCAAATATCCCATAACATACATAGCAATAATATAAAGCATTCAAGCACAGGCTATGTAATCGAAAAACTATCACAAGAAAAATTATAAAATAATAATTTTATTCATAAATAATGGATAGTTTTATTCAAAATAGACTTTATTGTAATAATCAAAACTAATGTCTATTTTTCTAACAAATTTTTCAAAGATCATCTTCAATTTCCTCAAATTTTTCAGGATCTTCATCAACAGCATCTCGACTGATATCTCGGATTATGCACACGGTACCTTGATTATGTTCACAGGCTAAAGAATTAACCTTTCGATTAATATTCCGAGCATACTTCCTATTACCGATTCCAAGTTTAATCAGCTTTTTTTGGTTACGGATAACAGTTCTAAGTAGTGATGCCTTTCTATGATGTGTTTCGATAGTACTGAGGAGGACTTGTCGAAGATTGATAATATCAATCTTAGCATCCAAACTATTTTGGACAAGGAGATGAGTCATATCTTCCTTTTCGTTTTCTTTATCTTCACAACCAAATTTCTTGAAGGTATTATCAAGATGAATAGCTTCATTAGAAGTCATTCCACTCAAGGTTTTCAGAAGTTTTGCTTGAGATCTGGTTTGAGGATACATCCTGTTACCATAGGTTCTCAAATAATATGAGTTCATATATTCGAGAAACATTTAACACATTCCAAACATAGGAGTCAGCCTTAAATAAATATTTCTGACCAGATTTGAAAAGATTTTCGCATCTAATGTGTTAGAAAATCACAAAGATTCTTTAAAAAGAATCAACCTTCTAGATCACGTATCTAAAACTAATTTAGATAGGGAAACTAATCATGTTTACACAAGTTGTTTGTAAGACAGCTTTTCTACACATGGAGACAGATTAAGCATCTTCAGGTAGATTGTGTGAACTCTCTATGTTGAATAAGAGATTATTGACAGGATACAGATTGCCCAGATATGTGTTCTTCCTTACATCAGTAGATTGGGCATTGTAAGGATGCACATTCCAACGCAATTAAGCGTTGGGGTGAGGATCTTCCTCACCAAACACCTTTTGAGGAATTTCTTCCTTCTTACATTTAGGGACATTATCATGTTCCCTTGTGTGGGTTTTGAATCCATCCTCTTCATTAGGAATATTGCGTATGCTATATCCTTGATTACATCTTGTGCCCAGGATGGTATGTTCCTTGAACTTGAACCCTTGTGGTCTAGATCTGCCATCCGACAAATTGTTGATGTCTTTTGTTCAAGACATTTTATATGTCCTCTTAAGGTATCCATTCGTTGTTGGAAATGTTTTTCTAAACACTTGTCTAGATATACCTTTCGACATGTCTTTGTAAGAAGATCTTCAATAAGGATCTTATTCCTTATTTGTGAATGCTCCATCGATTGAGTAAGAATTTCACACTCTATAGTCTGTTGATGAAATTCATTGCATAGAGCCAATTTTTGTTCCAAATAATCTGCCAGATTATTTTGAAGACTGAGTGTTTCTCGCTTTCCTTCAAAAATTCTTACATTTAATTAAACAATAAGTTCTAGGACATCATCTAGACTGTCAATGGTTTTCCCCTTTTCTGAATAGTTTTCAACATGTTTGAAAAATCTTTCTAACATTTTACGAAAACCAGACATTGGGAAAACTAGTGAATCTAATCTCTTTTCAGACGATTTTTCACTGGAGATTGGAGTCGGATCCAAAACATGTTTCTTGAGTTTAAGATTCATTCTTTTCTAATTAGGAACCTGAATCTCAATCAAGTTATTAGTCATAGACTTTTTCTTTGATTTTGGAAAAGACTTATGAGACCAATTTCCATTGACCTTCTCTGAGATCTTATTCTCATTATCTTGACATACGTTAATCGAGTTCTTCATAAGTTTAGCTTTGCTTTTCTTATTTTGACTCATATCTTATAGGTTGGATCGCACCAAACACATATTGTAAGATCTTTTCGTGTTTGCCTGCTCTGATACCAATTTAAAAGACGAGGGTACCCAAATATACCTCAATCTAAAACTTTTCCACATATAAGTCCTTTACCGAAAGTGATTGTCTATGGACTGAGTCGAGACAATACAACGAATCGGTTCACACTTCGTATGATCGTCTATGGTACAAGATCGAGACAATACAACAACGAAGTATGATACTTGATAATAGGTTCGGACTTAACCAAACTCTATAGGATTGATATCAAGTATATTCGGAATTAACGTTTGTATATTTTACTTCTAATTATAATAAAAACAATTATAATTGCGGAAATAGAAAAGTAAAAGACATAGCAAGATTTTTTAACGAGGAAACCGCAAATGCAGAAAAACCCCGGGACCTTGTCCAGAATTGAATACTCTCAGAATTAAGCCACTATACAAAATCAAACCAACTTCGTATAGTTGAGACCAAGCAACTAAACCTATAGTTCACCTAGTTCCCTCAGTATCCCTGCGCCTCCAACTTGTCATAAGTCACGCACTTGGAACAATTCCTTTGGTTCGTATTCCAAACAGTAAAGGAACAACAAATCTGTTCGGTAACAACTCTTTTCAAACAACGTGATATGAGTTTGACAAAGGCTCTTCCTGTTTAACTAATAAACTCCTTTGTCGGGTCCGAGATCTATCTAAGAATACATCTACCAAAGTAGTTGGGTTTAGATTTTGCAATCAATACTCTTAGTCACAAAGACAATATATTGATGCCGATCTACATAACTAATCAATCAAGGTTATCACAAAGATAAACCGATTATAGTTGAATCCCTCCAGCCGATCAAGTTTTGTGTACACCAAAGATTATGAACCCAAATATCTTATTTGTCTTCAAATCTTCTTAGATCTTCAATAAACACCTGCACACAAACAACTTGAATCTCTTGTGATCAATCACACACAGAACGGAGTCTGTTAACGATGGATTATCACAAGATGTCTTTAGATCTACAAAAAGTTCTAAAGATCCCCATCGATACTTCGATCTAGTTTGAGTGAATCTTATATTAGAAGAGAAGATTCTCAAGCATAAACAAACTAGGTGCAATCAAAGTTCAACAACCGTTAGTCAATCAAATCAATCGAAAACTAATAATAAACTGCAATTATCTAGTTTCCCACCAACGGTACTTGTAGAGCTTCTCAATCCCAAAGAAGTCTTTAAAACGAGCGGTCGTAAAAGATTTCGCCTAATTAGGGTACTCCGAATAGACGGCTCCACCAGTAACAACACAACTAGGTAGTTTTGCTGGCTCTGAGGATTAGTTTGTTCGAAATGAAAAATTCAATATTTATAGACCAAGGAAGTTTGGACACCAAGGAATTTCCAAAATCGAATATTCTCAAAGATATGCAATAAAGTCCAAAATCGGTTTTCATAATTCCAGGAAATGCACTGTCCAAATATTGACCGAAATCTTAGTAGAAAAACTCCAATTAGTAAATGCACATTACCAATTTTTATTTTCTAAAGATATGCATTTAATTGCTGGAAAATAAAAGCATATAAAAACTATAAACCTTAATTAAAAGATTCTCAATTTATTTCGATCCGGGATTCTCCTTTAGTTATTAAGGAATATCTTTTAACAATAAAAGAGAAGAGTTACTTCACATGTTCAAAGTATGTCGACATCTTTACTTTGTAAATCCTTTTTCATATTTACAATCTTGGAACTGATTTGCCACACTTCCAAACAAGTTTAGAATTGATTCATCTGACTTCCAAGAACTATGTGATTGATTATCCTATCAAATCACCAATCATGGGTTTCACGGTTCTACCAAAACACAAAGCTTCGGTTCTACCTCCATGTAGGTACTAGGATTGGTCACACAAGTTTTCCAAAAATTGGTTGACTAGGTACTAGGATCGGTTACCACATTATTATGGTATTTACTTGTGATTGGTTGCACAAGTCATAGGATCGGTTACCAATTACGAAGACTTGTTGTACCTCTTACAAGGATCGATTCCACATACCTGTGATGGGTTGCACCTCTTACTAGGATCAGTTACCCAATGTCTAGAGTTGGTCATACCAATTACAAAATATCGATCATACCATCTCAGGTGATTACTTAAGATTGGTTTTACTAATAAAAGTCATATCAATACAAAAGTCAGGCATTGTGAATAGTTTTACCAAGATACATAAACAAGTTATGAGCGGTTATACTAAACACACATATTGGTAATCCAAAGATTTGTAATGAATAACAATACCAATAAGCCTAGAGATTTCCCTTTCGATTCACAAAACAAGTTTATGAATTGTACTTCCTTTAAATGAATGTAAAACATTGTTTCCTAGGACGAAATCTTCACCCATACCCATACATAATCACAATAGCATTCATACGATTATGTCGATGTCTTATATACGAAGTTCAAAAGATAGACGTTATACTTCGTATTGTAATTCCTTAATACTATGTCTAACTAGAGTATAATCATTCACAGCTTCGCAGTTATGTTTTCAATATGCACGACTTGAAAGATACGTTAGGAATGAAACATTTCAAGTCAAATATTACTAACCTTAAGAGGAAGGATGATGTCGTCGATGTAGCTCTTTACTTCTTCACATTCTTCAAGTCTTCACGTAATACTTGTAAGTCTCATATCTTAGTAACTTTCTAGCTAACCTATACGAAGTTGACTCTAGCATATAATCAAGCGACTCTTTAAATGAGGGTTCACTAAAATATGACAACCAAACTTGACATACCAACGCTTGGTGGGTTCAACCGAGCTATGCTCTAACAAGTTTAAAGGTTGTGAGTAATCTTCATAAGAAAGCTGAACAACTGTTTACTTCTCTAAAAAGATGTACAAAACTAATAAGAAATCCTAAAAGGGATAGTAGTGTTAGTATGGGAGCTTTTGCTCTAAAATCTACATCGCCCTTTCAATGGTTTCTTGACAGTGGATGTAGCCGACATATGACTGGTGATCTCTCGTGGTTTGTATCTTCAAGCAACTTTGAAGGAGGTCCGGTAACATTCGGAGATGGGAGTTGTTGTTACATAAGCAAGAAAGGGACGATCAAACTTCTTGGTGTTCCTGAAATCCATGATGTAGCATACGTTAAAGGTATGATTGCAAACCTTCTTTCTATTAGTCTGTGACAAAGGCCACAGAGTTGTCTTCAATGCGAATGGTTGTGACATTGTAGACAAAACTTGGAAAGTAATTTGTCAGGGAACTCGTGATAAAAACAACTGTTATCTTCTTGATACTCAATTCAGTAACTGTTGCAATTTGACTAAGGTGGAATCTACACATCTTTGGCATGAGCGTTTTGGTCACATCAATTATCTCCTTCTAACTAAGATCATTAACAAAGAACTTGTTAGAGGCGTTCCCAAAATCAATGCAAAGATTGATGGTGTATGTGGTGCCTGTTAAAAGGGTAAACAAACGAAAGTTCACCATAAATCCTCTCGAGATATTCTCACTAAAGCTCCACTTGATTTAATTCACATGGATCTCTTTGGACCTATTCAACAACCTACGGTTGCGGGTAAGAAGTATGCTGTAGTTATGGTAGATGATTACACCAGATTCACTTGCGTAGCAATTCTATCTCATAAGAATGAAACCCTTGATGAATTCAAAATTATTGTTAATAGAATCCAGAATGAACAAGGTCGCAAACTAAAGAAAATTAGAAGCGACCGTGGAACTGAATTCAAGGACACTAAGGTGTTTGAATTTTGTGACAAAATGGGATTATTCAACAATACTCACCACCCATTACTCCTCAAGCTAATGGAGTTGTAGAAAGAAAGAATAGGATCATTTAGGAAATGGCCAGGGTAATGCTCCATAACAAAAACTTACCTTTAAGGTTTTGGGGAGAAGCTGTTTTCACAGCATGTTATTTGATCAACCGTGTCTACCTACGGTCTAAAACCCTAAACACTCCTTATGAGTTGTGGTACGGTAGGAAACCCAACTTACACTATCTCAGAGTGTTCGTAAGTAAGTGCTACATTCTAAAAGATCGAGAACATAGAGGGAAATTTGATACTAAAAGTGATGAAGGTATCTTTCTTGGCTATGCTTCTGATAGTCGTGGTTTTCGAGTTTTTAATCTCAGAACCCAAGTTATAATGGAATCTGCTAATGTTATCATTAATGACATTAGTAATTTTCAGCATGATAATCCTCCTGCTGAATGGCCTCCGACTGAGACAATTGAGAAATTCAAAGAAATCCCAGAATCAGTTGAAGTCGCCCCAACTGTTACTGATCCTGATATTTCTAGTGACGAGGAGAAGAGCACTGATTAGGCTACTCCGGTTGAACAATAAACTTTCCCTCCATGACACCTCAAAGTTCAAAGAAATCATGATCCCAACAATATTATTGGAGGAAGAGATTCTACTACTAAGATAAGAGGAAAACTTCAAAATATTTGCAATTTTGGTTGTTATCTTTCACAAGTAGAACCGAGAAATATTGACGAAGCTCTTAGCGATCCCTTTTGGGTGAATTCAATGCATGAAGAGTTAAATCAATTTCAAAGACAAGACGTATGGGAACTTGTACCTTGTCCCTCCAATATCAATATTGTTGGTACCAAATGGATATTCAAGAATAAGTCTGATGAATTTGGTACAATTGTCAGAAATAAAGCCAGACTTGTCGCTCAAGGATATTCACAGATTGAGGGTATCGAATTTGACGAAACCTTTGCTCCTATGGCACTCCTTGAGTCCATTCGGTTGTTATTAGCTCATACTTATTTTCTAAAGGTTAAGCTGTTTTAAATGGACATAAAATCCGCGTTCCTAAACGGAAATTTAAAGAAAGAGGTCTATGTTGCTCAACCTAAGGGTTTTGAAAATCCTGATTTCCCAGATCATGTCCTTAAGCTTAAAAAGGCATTATATGGGTCAAAACAAGCACCTCGTGCCTGGTTCGAAAAACTAACTACTTCCTTGCTTAGGAAAGGTTTTTCGAGAGGCAGAGATGATAAAACCTTGTTTACCAAATGGAGTGGGAAAGATGTTGTCATTGCTCAAGTCTATGTAGATGATATCATCTATGGTTCAACTTCTGAGAAACTTTCAAAAGATTTTCAAGTCTCTCTTGGCAAAGAATTTGAAATGAGCAATGTTGGTGAATTAAAGTTCTTTTTAGGATTACAAATTCAGCAACATAAGGATGGAATTTACTTATCTCAAGAAAAATATGCTAAGGATCTTGTCTCAAGGTTTGGTTTGGATAAGTCAACTCCAAAACTGACACCTATGCCCACCACTGGTAAACTACATAGAGATGAGAAATGAGTAAATGTGGATCAAAAACTTTATCGATCCATTATTGGTATTATATCTTACAGCTACTAGACCTGATATTGCGTTTAGTGTTGGTTGTTGTGCTAGATTTCATGTTAATCCAAAGGAATCTCATCTTGCAGCTGCGAAGAGGATCATACGATATATTCAACATACTAGCGGGTATGGTCTATCCTATACTTTTGATACTAACACTGATCTTACTGCCTATTCAGTTACGGATTGGGAAGGATGTGTAGAAGATAGAAAAAGTACTTCAGGGGGATTTTACTATGTTGGGTTGAATCTTGTGGCTTGGCACAGCAAGAAACAAAACTCATAATCCCTGTCTGCATGCGAAGCAGAATACATTGTTGCAGGTTCGTGTTATACTCAACTTTTATGGATGAAACAAATGCTTGCTGACTATGGAATTGACACTGATAATGAAGATCTTTTGTGATAACTCAAGTGCGATTCGCATCACTGAGAATCCTGTTGAGCACTCAAGAACTAAGAACATTGATATAAGGTATCATTTTATTAGAGGTCTCTATGAAAATGGTTTCATCAATATGGAATTTGTGCCTTCATAACAACAATTGGCTGATATTCTCACCAAACCTTTAGATACTGCTAGGTTTCAACACTTACGGAAGTCTATAAGTGTTTTTTTGGTTCATTAGTTCTGTTTCCTTTTGCCCCTGGACCTATTTATATCCTTTGGGAAATCAAGGATTCGAATGCCAGTGTAGTGATGTTTCAATTTCATATTTGTTTTTACATAGATAATAATTTTATTGGGTATCAAAGTTTTCGCTTAAATCCTTCTTTTCATATTTGTTCTTTCGGGAATGACATTTTATGGAGGAGAGTTCTTAATTGAACTTGTGCTTAATTGCCAAATCTTTGTGTGGAGTGCGGCTGTGGAATATTATAGGGGTTATCTTATATCTTTATAAACTCCTTGATGAATGCATTTAGTTTCGGCTATATGATTGCATCTAAACAAGTTGATATGTGCTTTTCTTTTGGTCATGAAGTGTCTCTATGGAAATTTCATTAGGATCCTACTAATTTTCGTACCTTTGCCAATTTTATTGACAAAAAGGGGGAGAATTAATGTGTAGTTCACACTACAAATACAAATGGTTTTCGGATCATTATGTAAGGGGGAGTGGTTTTCATGTGAGATGAAGTATTGACTAAGGGGGAGTGATACATATCACCATAGTATTATTATCGAAGTTGTGATACAATTGAACTTTGATGCTGTGTAATAATACTATGATACTGTATAACAATGATAGAAAGCTATTGTTTTCTCATTGTTATAGCTACGGATCTTCAACAACGATGATGCAGAGTTGAACACCTTTAGAATCATTGGAGTACTTGGAAGTGACGAAGATTTCGAGTAATGTTGAAGAACCAATGAGATCAAGCATTTGGATGAGAAGCTACAAAGTTTATTTATTTTGTATTCCATATGTATTGATAGTTTTGTCACTAAAATTTACAAAGGGGGAGATTGTTAGAGCATTGCTCGGTCGAACTCGCAAGCGTTGCTATCTCGAGTTTAGTTGCCAAAACTATAAGTCTTGATTTCTAGTCTACTTATAGCTAAGTCTCGGATTAGGATAGTAAGTGTAGTTGAGCCTTAGACTCCACGGCGTTCATCGAATGAAGACGAAGAACTACTCAAGGGAACTTGTGGAACTTCATCAACAAAAGGTATGTGGAGACTTGAACTTATTTATCACTCAAAATTCTATCTATTCTATCTCCTTTTTGAGACAAAAGTCGTATTGCTATATAGACTTCAATTATACACATTTGCTATTTCGACCAAAGTTTATCTCGCTTATCTATTTCTCGAAATATGTGTTGGTAAGCTTTCGCTTTAGCCAAGTTCATCTTTACTCGCGACGAAAGTCATGTTGATTATTTCAATAACTTGAAAATCGCTTTGATGAAAATAGTTTGTGAATAACAACTATTTTAACATCCTCTAAGAAAGTTTCAATAATTGAAATGAGAGTTTATAACAAGTAACCATGTTTGGATATAAACATAGTGTGTTCTCACATTTATGTAAAAGTCCAAAACCGGGAACCCAAAGTATGCGTACCCGTACGCGTACTGGTGGTTGTTGGAAATCCGGGTAAGTATGCGTACCCGTACGCATACTGGCGGAAGGTTCACGTCCGTGAATTTCAGCTGGAGTTTGGAAGTGAAAAACAAACTCAATCCGGTTACTTAAGTACGCGTACCCATTTGCATACTTAAGTAGGTTGCTTTCTAAAATCGGTTTGTTCATGAACTAAAACATTTATATAATAAGGAATGCAATCTTTGCAAACCGTGGCTATAATGTTCATGAATTGATTCGAGTGAATCAAAATCTATTTTGCTTCGATTGTGTCTTGTATACTTCTATAAGATCTAAGCAATTGAACAACTCTCTTAACTAGTTCATTTGAGTCATTTGAACTAGTTATGGTGAAGATGAATAAGGTTGATATGAAAGTGCTCACATGGCTAACCATTGGTTAACTATTGTTGAACCAACTAAGTGTGCACGTTTAGGTACGGTTACTCAAACCTAAATGAAGTTATATTTCATTTGTGTATAAAAAGCTAAGTTCGATCTAAAGGTTGAAAGATATTAGCTTGAATCTAATCAGGTTTTCATCTAACGGTGAATATTGAATGCTTTGTTACCAAGGTAACTTAGATTGCAAACCCTGATTTGAAGACTATATAAAGGAGAACTCTAGCAACTGGGAAACCTAATCCCCACACTTCCTGTGTGATACTAGTTGTGTAACCTAGAGTCGATTCTCCTTTAACCTAAGGTTTTTCACGAAACCCTGTAGGTTAACGACTTAAAGACTTCATTGGGATTGTGAATCCAGACCCAACTATTTTTTTTGTAGGTTCGTGATATGATCTTGCTGTTTCTATCGTGATTGAGTGCAATCGTAAGATTGTCTTAAGATTTATTTCAACGATGGGCAAGATAGAAAAGTAGTCACAAACATCTTCGTCTCATCGTTTGTGATTCCACAATATCCTCTTTCGTTAATCGATTAAGATTATTGTGAGGTGATTGATAATTGTAGGATGTTCTTTGGGAATATAAGTCCGGTTTATCGATTGGTTCCTGTTCACCTTGATTTATCAAAAGACGGAACAAAAACTCGTAGGTATATCTGTGGGAGACAGATTTATTTATTTAATGGACTTTTCTGTGTGATACAGATTTGTTTATCAAGTCTTCGACTTTGGGTCGTAGCAACTCTTGGTTGTGGGTGAGATCAGCTAATGGAATCAAGTGCGTAGTATCTTGTAGGGATCAAAGACGTAGGGAACGCAACTGTACCTTGAATCAGTGTGAGATTAATTAGGGTTCAACTACAGTCCAGACCGAAGTTAGCTTTGTAGTAGGCTAGTGTATGTAGCGGCTTAATATAGTGTGTGTTCAAATCTGGACTAGGTCCCATGGGTTTTCTGCATTTGCGGTTTCCTCGTTAACAAAACTTCTGGTGTCTGTGTTATTTCTTTTCCGCATTATATTTTGTTATATAATTGAAATATCACAGGTTGTGCGTTTGAATCGATCAATTGGTAAATCCAACCTTTGGTTGTTGATTGAAATTGATTGATCCTTGAACATTGGTCTTTGGTACCGTTCAAGTTATTTCTCTTAAATTCAATCAGGCTCGCAAATCCTTATTTGTTTGATTGCGAATTGAATTGAGAAATTGAGATATAACTCTTTGATATACTTTTCTTAAGATTGAGTCTGACTGTCTAGTTGATTCTCTTGAAAGTATATTGGAGTTAGTCCATACATATTGCTAAGAGAAATATTGGGTTAGGTTGTTAGACTCCCGCTTTTTCACGATTTTATCTTTTGAGCCAAAATTTGCATCATGATTTAACTTTGCCGATGTAATCAAAATCTGGTATCATAATCCAAAATTTTACGATTATCCATCGTGAAACTAGATTCTATTATTCTGATCTAAAATTTGCCATTATACGCTCAGAGTTAGTCTCGTGACATAGTATTCACCGTCGTGAGCAAAAAAATACTACGTGACCAATAATTTAGTCGGCACCTTCCCTGGCCCAATGCAGACAATACCTTGCATTGGGCCACATGTTGCAAGAAACTCCCAAAGCCTCGATCTTTTTTTTTTTTTGGCGTGGAAAGGGGGAACTCGATCTTTCAAATTTGAAAACGTTTATTTATAAATCTGTTTTTTACAATGAAATTAGATAATGGAAAAGTTATCGGACAATAGTTTAAAGATTTCACATTTCCGATCAAGCTTTGTAACAATGTCTATACTACATGGTTAGTCTTTGCACCAAATAGTATTACATCTCTGGGAAAAGATTATATCTAGATCTTATGTTTTTAATTTTCAGTAGCATTGTCCGAAGAAACCAAAATATGGACTCATCTCATGTAGGTGTTAGAGCACTGCTTGGTCGAACTCGCAAGCGTTGCTATCTCAAGCTTGTTTGTCAAGTTTAGTTGCCAAAACTATAAGTCTTGATTTCTAGTCTACTTATAGCTAAGTCTCGGATTAGGATAGAAAGTGTAGTTGAGCATTAGACTTCACGGCGTTCATCGATTGAAGACGAAGAACTACTAAGGGGAGATTGTGGAAATTCATAAACAAAAGGTATATGGAGACTTTAACTCATCTATCAATCAAAAGTCTATCTACTCTATCTCCTATTTGAGACAAAAGTCGTATAGCTATATAGACTTGGATTATACATATTTTATATTACGAGTTGTGTTTAACTCGCTTACATATTTCTCAAAATATGTGTTTGTAAGCTTTCGCTTCTAACCAAGTTCATCTTATATTCTTGACGATATTCAAAATATGATCATGTGAAAATCGCCTGGTAACATCTTACATGATTTGTGTGAGACAGTCATTTGATGTAGACTCGGAATGTTTCGTATTAATCTATCGATCACTTTAAAATTTCTTTGAAGCTAATATAAGACAGCTATTGTCGTCTTCCAAGAATGTTTCAATGATTAAAATGGGAGTTTAGAACAATTAACCATGATTGGATATAGCACAGTATGCGTACTTGTATGCTAACTGTTGCAAGTTATTCCAAGTCCGGGAACCATGGTATGCATACCCGTATGCGTACTGGTTGGCTTAATGAAAGTCCAGGAACTTAGTATGCATACCCGTATGCGTACTGGCGTAAGTTCACGTCCGGAAATTCAACTGAGTTTGGAAGGTATGCGTACCCGTTCGCATACTGGCGAACCCAAACTAAGTCCGGCCACTTAGGTATGCGTACCCATTTTCATACTTGAGTAGGTTATGTTCTAAAATCGGTTTGTTCATGAACTAATATATTCTTTTGCAAACCGTGGCTATAATGTTCATGAATTGATTCGAGTGAATCAAAATCGATTTTGCTTCAATTGTGTCTTGTATACTTCTATGAGAATATAAAAAATTGAACAACTCTAGTACTAGTTTCATTTGAGTCATTTGAACTAGTTGTGTTAAGATGAACAAGGTTGATATGGAAGTGTTCATATGGCTAACTTCGGTTAACTATTGTTGAGCCAACAAGGTGTACACGTTTAGGTATGGTTACCCATATCTAAATGAAGTCACTTTTTATTTATGTGTAACAACCTAAGTTCGATCTAACGGTTGAAAGATATTAGCTTGAGTCTAATCAGGTTTTTATCTAACGGTGAATATTGAATGCTTTGTTACCAAGGTAACATTGATTACAAACCATGATTTGAAGACTATATAAGGGAGAACTATCCCACGCATCTTTAGACCGAGTGCATGTAGTCACATGGTGCTGAAGATCTGGGGTAATGGCATGGATGATTGCATTCAGTCCGTCAGAGTTTTGGTTTGCAGCAAGAATCTCGACAGCATCATAATCACCGATATCCTTTGGAGCAGTTACATCTCCTTCTGTAACAACTGGAGGATTATAGCCATTAACAACATAAACCCATGATTGAAAATCACGTGCTTGAAGAAAGGCACGCATAGCAATTTTCCACCATAAGTAATTTGAGCCATCAAAGACTGGCGGTACGTTTATAGAGATGACACTTCTGTCCATAGAGTCAGATCGCTACAAACACAGATTTGTGAGGTCTTAAACGTGTTTTCCTGCTCTGATACCAATTGAAAAAAATGGGGGTCTAACAACCACACCTAATATTTCGCTTAGCAATCTGTATGGACTAACTCCAATATACTTTCAAGAGAATAAACTAGACATTCAGACTCAATCTTAAGATAAGTATATCCAAGAGTTATATCTCTATTTCTCAATTCAATCTGCAATCAAACAAATAGCAATTTGCGAGCCCGATTGAATATAAGAAATAACTTGGACGGTATCAAAAACCAATATCCAAGTGTCAATCAATTTAATCAACAACCAAAGGTTGGATTCACAATTGATTGAACTTACACACAACCTGTGATATTTAAATTATATAGAAAATATAATGGGGAAAAGAAATAACACAAACAACAGAAATTTTGTTAACGAGGAAACCGCAAATGCAGAAAAACCCCGGGACCTAGTCCAGATTTGAACACCACACTGTATTAAGCCGCTACAGACACTAGCCTGCTCCAAGTTAACTTCTAACTGAAATGTAGTTGAGCCCTAACCAATCTCACACTGATAAAGGTACAGTCGCGTTCCTTACGCCTCTGAATCCCAGCAGGACTCTGCGCACTTGATTCCATTAGATGATCTCACCCACAACTAAGAGTTACTACGACCCAAAGTCGAAGATTTGATAAACCAATATGTCTCACACAGAAAAGTCTATTTAATAAATAAATCTATCTCCCACGGATATACCTATGAGTTTTGTTCCGTATTTTGATAAATCAAGGTGAACAGGAACCAATTGATATACCGGACTGATATTCCCGAGGAAAAGCCTAGAAACATCAATCACCTTACAATAATTTTAATCGTATGGTAGCAAAACAAGATATTGTGGAATCACAAACGATGAGACGAAGATGTTTGTGACTACTTTTTATCTTGCCTATCGGAGAATAAATCTCGAGCAAATCTTAGAGAAGATAGTACTCTATACAAAAGAAAACAGCAAGATCAGAACACGTAACTACAGAGAAATATTTGGGTCTGGCTTCACAATCCCAATGAAGTCTTCAAGTCGTTAACCTACAGGGTTTCGTGAAAAACCTAAGGTGAAAAGACGAGGGTACCCAAATATACCTCAATCAAAAAAAAATCCACCTATAAATCCTTTCTCCGAAAATGATTGTCTATGGACTAAGTCGAGAAAATACAACTAATCAGTTCACACTTCGTGTAATCGTCTATGGATACGAGATCGAGACAATACGACAACAAGATAACTTGTGTGATTGACTATGGATACAAGATCGAGGCAATACAACAAAGAAGTATGTTTACTTGATAATAGGTTCGGACTTAACCAAACACAATAGGATTGCTATCAAGTAAATATGAATTAACGTTTGTGTATTTTACTTCTAATTATAATATAACAATTATAATTTCGGAAATAGAAAAGTAAAAGACACAGCAAGATTTTGTTAACGAGGAAACCGCAAATGCAGAAAAACCCCGGGACCTTGTTCAGAATTGAATACTCTCAGAATTAAGCCTCTATACAAAATCGAAACCAACTTCGTATAGTTGAGACCAAGAAACTAAACCTACAGTTCACCTAGTTCCGTCTGTATCCCTACGCCTCCAACTTGTAATAGTCACGCACTTGGAACAATTCCTTTGGTTCGTATTCCAAACAGTAAAGGAACAACAAATCTGTTCGGTAACAACTCTTTTCAATCAAGTGATATGAGTTTGACAAAAAGCTCTTCCGTTTATCCCAATAAACTCCTTTGTCAGGTTCTTAGATCTATCCAATAACAACTACCAAAGTAATTGTCAATATTTTGCAGTCAATACTTCAAATCACAAAGAAACATATTGATGCCGATCTACTCAACTAATCAATCTAGATTATCACAAAGATAAAACGATTATAGTTGGATCCCCATCCGATCAAGTTTTTTGCACACCAAAGATTATGAACCCAAATCAGAAATCTTCTTCGTCTTCAAATCTTCTTAGATCTTCAATAAACACCTGCACACAATCAACTTGAATCTCTTGTGATCAATCACACACAAAACGGAGTCTGTTAACAAAGGATTATCACAAGACGTCTTTAGATCTACAAACAGTTCTAAATATCCCCGTCGAAACTTCGATCTAGATTGAGTAAATCTTATATCATAAGAGAAGATTCTCAAGCATAAACAAACTAGGTGCAATCAAAGTTCAACAACCATTAGTCAATCGAATCAATCGAAAACTAATAATAAACTGCAATTATCTAGTTTCCCACCAACGGTACTAATAGAGCTTCCCAATCCCAAAGAAGTCTTTAAAACGAGCGGTCGTAAGAGATTTCGCCTAATTAGGGTACTTTCCTCTCCGAATAGACGGGTCCACCAGTAACAACACAACTTGGTAGTTTTGCTGGCTCTGAGGATTAGTTTGCTTGAAATGCAAACTTCAATATTTATAGACCAAGGAAGTTTGGACACCAAGGAATTTCCAAAACCGAATTTTCTCAAAGATATGCAATAAGGGCAAAAACGGTTTTCATAATTCCTGGAAATACTCTTTCTAAATATTGATCGAAATCTCAGTAGAAAATCTCCAACTAGTAAATGCACATTACTAATTTTTATTTTCTAAAGATATGCATTTTAATTGCTGGAAATTAAAAGCATATAAAACTAAAAACTTAATTAAAGATTCTAAATTTATTTCGATCCGGGTTTCTCCTTTAGCTATTAAGGAATATCTTTGAACAATGAAAGATAAGAATTACTGCACATGTTCAAAGTATGTTGACATCTTTACTTTGTAAATCCTTTTTCATATTTACAATCTTGGAACCGATTTGCCACGCTTCCAAACAAGTTTAGAATTGGTTCATCTGACTTCCAAGAACTATGTGATTGATTATCCTATCAAATCACCAATCATGGGTTTAAACGGTTCCACCTCCATGTGGGTACTGGGATCAGTCACACTAGCTTTCCAAAAATTGGTTGACTGGGTACTAGGATCGGTTACCACATATATATGGTATCTAACCTGTATTCGGTTGCACAAGTCATAGGATCGGTTACCAATCACTAAGATTTTGTTGCACCTCTTACAAGTATCGATTCCCCTACTTGTGATCGGTTGCACCTCTTACTAGGATCGGTTCCCCAATGTCTAGAGTTGGTCATACCAATTACAGTAAATCGATCATACCATCTCAGGTGATTACTTAAGATCGGTTTCACTAATAAAAGTAATACCAATACAAAAGTTATGCCTTGTGAATAGTTTTTGCAAAGATACATAAACAAGTTATGAGTGGTTATACTAAACACACATATTGGTAATCCAAATATTTGCAATGAATAACAATACCAATAAGCCTAGTGATTTCCCTTTCGATTCATAACACAAGTTTATGAATTGTACTTCCTTTAAACGAATCTAAAAACATTATTTCCTAGGACGAAATCTTCACCCATACCCATACATAATCACAATAGCATTCATACGATTATGTCTTATGTCGATGTCTTATATACGAAGTTCAAAAGATAGAAGTTATACTTCGTATTGTAATTCCTTAATACTATGTCTAACTAGAGTATAATCATTCACAGCTTCGCAGTTATATTTTCAATATGCACGACTTGAAAGATACGTTAGGAATGAAACAGTTCAAGTCAAATATTACTAACCTCAAGTGGAAGGATGATGTCATCGTTGTAGCTCTTTACTTCTTCACATTCTTCAAGTCTTCACGTAATACTTGTAAGTCTCATATCCTAGTAACTTTCTAGCTAACCTATACGAAGTTGACTCTAGTAAATAATCAAGCGACTCTTTAAATGAGTTTTGATTCACTAAAATATAACAACCAAACTTGACATACCAACGCTTGGTGGGTTCAACCGAGCTATGCTCTAACAATCTCCCCCTTTGTCAATTTTAGTGACAAAACTCTTACATCATATGGATAAACAAATTACAACAATTCATTACACATATGCTTGATTCCAAGTTTCAACAGAACAATAACCTGTATACATTCAATCCATAAATGCCGTTGTTGACATTATAATAACAAAGATAATACTCCCCCTAAAGGTAAGATAGGTAGATTTTCAATCCGCATGTCTTTCTTATTCCCATTGTAGTTCATGTAACTACAAGTATCAATATGGTATGCTACTCCCCCTTAGTCTATGCTTTACTCTTTCGTTAGATATAACGTTTAAGCACCATTGTCCTTTCCTTAGTGATACCAAATCACTTGTTTACTCCATATATTTCTCCCCCTTTTTGTCACAAAATGATAAAGGAACGAGCAAATAAAGGACAGACCGAAAGGATCTTACAAATATTAAAAGACTTGCAAAACCTATAAGAGTTAAGCACGAGGGTTCCACACACCATTTTTGATAACCAATATCAAAACCGAAACTACAAAGTAATTTTGTTTTGATATGTTACCAAGGAAACAATTTCCCGAAGCAATTTTACCTAATAGTTTAGCCAACCGAAAATAGAATAAGCACCTTAGTTCCTCTGCTAAACCGATTGTACAAATAGAATCGCTTGTTCGATAAAACCAAAATAAAGATCAGAATTAACTCTATTTTTCTCATCGGGTTCTAATTATTCAAATAATAACTTAGACCTTTCACTTTTAAACAAGACAAATACTAGGTTAGTTAACTAGCATTTCTTGTTAAGGCATTCGATTAGACTTGAATAACCTAAACCTCCACTTTGATAAGTCTAACTAAGATCAGAATTAACTTAGTTTCTCTTATCCGGAATCGAATTGGACTAAACAATTGATCCCGAAAAACTCTTTTGTTAAGCCATAAAAAATTCATACAAACCAAATAAATCAACTTGCATAATTATTTACCTTAACCGGAAGCAATTGAAACAAACATAGACATTATAGTACCGCAATTGCACCGAAATTTTGTAAGCCTAAACAATTGATACCAAACAATAAAGCAAGATAACAATAGTTTTTCTTAACCGGAAACAATTGAATCACACACACATCCATACACAAATAATGGAATAAACATCAATTGTACATAAATTTTGTTAAGCAAAAGCAATAAATATATTCACTAAAATCAGGCTTTTCTTAAACAGGAAAACGATTAACTAACAAATTCGTTACCTCAAATTCCGCATCCTATCCACCCCGAAAGATATGTCATTAAGCGCAAGTTCACATAGAACTCTCCCCCGTTGTGTTGTCATCCTCTCGCAAGACAAAAGAACAACAACAAAGAGCAACCTTTACCAGAGAAAGGTTGAAAACCGGTTTTAACTAATGCAATGCAAAATTTGAAAACCCCGAAACACATATGCTTTTATGCTAAACCAAACGATTCAACATATTGTGACTTTTTCACATATTGTTTCAATCAGCACCCCTTATGATCCTTTGATAAAGCCTACCAATCATGGGCTAGAACTTAATCCTGCTAAACCAAAAAGTCACCCAAACCATAAGGGTTCACACCATATGAGATCGAATATTAAGGTCATGAAAACCGAAATCAAACATCTCATAACCATACATAGCAATAAAATAAAGCATTCAAGCAAAGGCTATGTAATCGAAAAACTATCACAAGAAAAATTATAAACTAATAATTTTATTCATAAATAAGATAGTTTTATTCATAATAGACCTTATACAATTATTGAAAGAAATCAAAAACTGATGTCTATTTTCTTGGATTAAGTATTACAGCAAAAAACTTAATCTCAAGTGGTGCTCTTGTTGTTCACTAAGGTTCCTTCAGTGTTCAAACTTTTGAAGCATGTCTCAAGAGACTTGTCTACAACCATTTCCTGTTTCTTTTAAGATTTTCAATTTGAAGCTTCAAGTCTGCAAGCTCATTTTTTATCTCTTTTATTTTAACTTTTAGTCCATCACGATCTTGAACCAAAGTAAAAAGATTTCCTATGAGTTCTTCAAACCCATGCATAACTTCACACATACCAGCTGTGGGAAACCACTTTGTAAGATCTGAATTATTGAAAGAAAAAAGACATGACTCTTCTTGAGATCTATCAGAGTTATGATCAGATGTGATTCTAGAGACAATCTTCTTTATTCTTCGTTTTGAGACGAATCCTTGACAGTTTCTCACCTTTCGTGCTTCCCTTTTATTACTCCTTGTAACACTGCGAGTTATAGGAGACATGCTTATCAAAAAGTTTTACCAAGGGAAGACAAAATACCTAAGAGAAGATTTTTTTTTTATTTTGATAAGAATATATTTAGTTCAGAAAGACAGGGTTTCCGAAATTACAAAATATTTTTCGAACTTCTCTTTTTATTAAAAGGGAGATATTCTGTAAATATCTCTTATTACTGAAAATAGAAGCTATCATGAACATGTGCCCTTGTTTTTTATGTGCTTTTCCCATCTAAAATTAAAAGCACGAATAGGATGGGTTTGCACAATCTCCATACAACTAGGTTGTATCTGAGTAAGCTTTTTCCAGCTTACATCGTATATCAGAAACATAGTTCATGTTTCTCTTTGGGAATTTCTGCCAAAAATATTTTCTCCCAAGATAATGATCTTTTCTAACTCTAGAGATATGATCATGTGGAGAAGATGTACTGATGTGAGAATTTTCAGGGATAGATAAATCTCTCTTAATTCTATCAATGAGATTTTCATAAGATTTTCTCATTCTAAGGATTTCCTTATGATGCACATCAGCATGATTATCTGAAACAATTATCGGGAGTTCCTGATTGTTTCCTTTGGCAGATATTTTATCTTTCCCTTTCTTCTGGAGTCGTTCTTCATCAAAACAAGAAATGTTTCGATATGGGTGAGGAGGAACCTTTTTCCAGAAGCGATTATCAACTCTTTCCTCTGATTCTTTTGAGTTGATTTTATCGGGTAGTGGTATATTCTGTCTTTGAAACAACCAAATGCTGTGAAACAACTCAAACTCCAAAGACTGTGAATAAAGCTAAGTGCACATCTATCTCAATTTTGAATTATCTCTTAATGCTTGCTTATAAATGCAAATCTGTGAGATTCAAAAGTCTAGCATGATGAGCGTGACTTAATATGTTTAAACTGAAAATCTTGTTTGAAAGCTGTAGCTGACCCATAGTAGCAATCTCTAACTAATAACTTTTAGAGTATGTGAGTTTCAATTCGTCAAGACTGATCTGATGCATCGGTATAGCTTACAATAAATCTGTTGAGTATCATATAGAGCTCCTCATAAGCATGATAGTTTTAATGACCTTGTTCTGTATACAAAAGCATGAATGGCCTTTTAACATGATTTGTTTTTGCGAATTACTGAATATGAAAAATGCATGAAGCATCAACTCATTAACTTGCCCTCTGTCATGTTGCACTACATATTCTCGACTTTATTTTGGATATTGAATTCGGGAGCAAACAAATCTGAAAACTTTCTATCGCATTTTTCATCTATTTGGCTTGAATTTTCCTAGAACCACTGTCTCGCAATGGCCGGCAACTGCCTGGTATCCCTGTGAATCGATGACACCACCAGCGCTCCTTATTTCACCATGACCACCATCCCGGTTCAGAGACAAAAGGGTTAAACTGCTGAAGCTGTCTGCAGTCCCACAGTGCCTAGCTGACTACCCAAGCTACTGTTGTTTTACTCCTTTGATTCATCAAAGGCCAAGAGCCGGAGGATTATCACTTAAGGAATAGCGCTCAGCTCCAACCGCCGCGCATCCGTGCATAGCTGACTACCCAACCTGTCTACTGTTACTGCCACTGCTATGAAGTCTACTGCTCTTTACTTCTTCAAGGCCTCTAGTTATCTCCTGGGGATGCCGGGACAGTGAGGATACTTAGCTCAGAATAGCCTCGGAAATTCCTTGTTATCGGCCACACAAGCATCAGAAGCAAATTTTCATCGTAAATCTTGACTGTCGATCACCATTTCATCACCATCCGGAATGGATATTGAAATGAGCTGAAGCACCTAGATTAGCAAAAAATCATCGTCACCCATCATCAACAGAAAGCTACAAGAGCAGTTGCAACCATTACCGCCTTGAACCCGGAGAATCTACACCAAGATCAACCCGGGTGATCTTTCGTCGAAGACAAATACATAGGGTGTCAGAACTAAACAATATAAAGCATTTAGTCTCAATTTAGCAGAGAAGAGCTTTCCGGTGTTCAAACCCAGCTGTTTCTTCGTTCTTTCTTCTCGCCTACGCCGAGTCACACTAGCAACCGCTTCATCCCTCTCCAATTGCATCTGACTGTACCAAGCGCCATCCCTCCACTGTCGATAACAGCATCCGCATCCGCATCCGTCATCCTTCGTCTCAATCAGCTCAGCAAGCGGCAACACTATCAGCGCTTCTCATCTATACGAGACCACTCCTGCTCCGAGAATAAGAAAAGTTTCTAACCGCTTTGTAAAGGTAAGTACTACTGCCTTTGCTTACTCCTACTTGGTATTTATCTTATGATCCTTGGTTACTCTAGAATGAAAACTATGCATTTGGGGCTTACTTAAACTCATAACTGTTAGAATTGATTCAATAGCAACGAGCATCTAAAAAAAAAAAAAAAAGACTCTGGTATAGCTTTAAGTTAGCACTGGAAGTCGACTGCCTGACATCAATGGATATCCTTCTTTACACCATCGCGTGGACGTACCTTTGGCATTCTAATCAGTAGCATAATTTCCTTGTACGTCCGCTAAATTTGTATATTGTTGCCCGCAGTAATTCAATATGATTCATCACTGTTAGCTCCTGCCAGTCACTCGTAAAAACGGATTGGCCACTAAAAATTAACGAGCATTTTTCTTTTTGCAAGTTTGAAAATTTAATATGAGCTTGTTTTGTTGTCTAGTAACTAATATTATCTGAAATATCACGGTGCTTAGCTTTTGGTAGCGGCTAACTGCCTAATATCCTTATGGATATGTATACCTCGCCTCGAATCCTATAAGCACATGTACCTATGATTGCTGCTACTAAATATACTATAAGAAACATACTTTCCAATGCAAGACCACTATACTTGATCTTTCGTATATATTGTAGTAGAATAACCTGATACCCTTTGAATGTACAAATGCGCGCATATTAACATGTTAGTGGATTCGCTGTTCGGATATATTATTGTTTCATTCTGGTCAAGTAAAAGCCAAAAGTATGTGGATGTCTAAGTATGATTGTATTATCTCATATTTATATTTCTCCTAACATGCAAGACGCGACTGTTCCCACCATTATAAGTACATGCGCCCCTCATGTATATTTAGTATATTAAACCAGGAAGTGTATGAGATAGCGCCTATTTTTTGCACTGATATTTGAATTCCATGAAAGGCGCATATGTCTCCTAGTTGCATATGTAGAACTCAATGTTACTAATTTCATTATAAATACATAGAATATCCGCGCCATCTTGTATTGAACTTTAGAAATTCAAATGTGATAACATCATGAATTGAGAATTGCCATGAGTATGGTCGAGTAATGAGAAAAGGTGGCCTAGAATGCACCATGAGAATTGAATAGTAGCCCCGAGTACGGCTAGGATTTGTGCATGGCCAATGAAATGCACTATAGCCCCGAGTCTGGCTAGGTTCCGTGCATGACCAATGAAGTGCACCAATAGCCCCGAGTCTGGCTAGGTTCCGTGCATGACCAATGAAGTGCACCAATAGCCCCGAGTCTGGCTAGGTTCCGTGCATGGCCAATGAAATGCACGATAGCCCCGAGTATGTCTAGATTGAATAAAAGCCCCGAGTACGGCTAGGCTATGAGTACATCCCATAAAATGAATATTAGCCCCGAGTATGGCTAGGATTTATGCATGGCCAATGAAATGCACGATAGCCCCGAGTATGGCTAGATTGAATAAAAGCCCCGAGTATGGCTAGAATGAATAAAGCCCCGAGTATGGCTAGAACGAATAAAGCCCCGAGTATGGCTGGATTGAATGAAAGCCCCGAGTATGGCCAAATCGAGTATGGCTAGACTGAGTGAAAGCCCCGAGTGTGATTAGAATTAAGCCCCGAATATGACTAGGCTGTGAGTATGACCGATAAAATGAAAATAGCCGAGCGGTGAGATAAGATGGCCTTGAATGCACCATGAACTGAAAATATCCACGAGTAAAGGGTGGTCCCACATGTACCATGAGAAATGAAAAATAAAATAACAATAAAATAGATAGATAGTTCGAATGCGCCATGAGTTAAGTCAGCGCTAAACGCTGAGCGATGACACAATCCGGCCATGAGTAAGGCTATGAGATGATCCCTGATTGTTCTTTAGAAAAAAAATAAAGTGGGAGGAGCATGTGACTCGGAATACGTTCATTAGATGATTGAGGTGCTTCACCTCCAAAACCAAACAAACTCGGGTCATAATAACGAAATAATGCTTTAACAAAATGAAGTAATTGATCAAAGAACAACACTTCCCATGTGGTCGACCTATACAAAACAAAATTAAATGCTCCTACAAATTATTATAAGATTATACTTACACAATATACATGAATAGTCAAATCAGTTAAGCGCCAAACACCTCCTATCATACATGCGCGCATAACTAATATTTAGGGAGTTATACTTATACAACATGAACACCCAATAGTCACACTTTCGCTTTAATTAAGTAGTTTATAAAACCGATACACATTGAAGATGTGCAGGTTGATTTACACTTAAATAATAAATCTAGAAAGCATATGCATCAGAGGCGTACAGACAATGAGCCATATATCATATCTCTAACACTTAAATAAAAGTCGGAATCATGTGCTTAGGAGGCGCGCAGGTTGCAAACATCCGCCCTCCACTTGAACACTTAAATAAAATACTAGGAGGCGCGCAAGTTGCTCTCATCCGCCCTCCATTTAAACACTTAAACAAAACTCTCATACTGAACATTCATTCTCCCTTTGATTTTTCAAAAGAGAGAGCGGGTGGAAGCGACAAATTAATAAAAGTTCAACAAAGGAGCAATTTCCAAACATTACAACACACAATTAAACCAGAAGATGAAACAACAAAAGAACGATGGAATGAGTGAAAATAAAACAACTTCGTAAACGAATTCCACCCGTCAAGAGAAGATAACTCATTCCTTTTATGATCGAACTTGCATTATACCTTCTCGGCGACTGACTTGGCCCCCCGCAGCTTTGCATTAGCATTGCCTAAGCCTGTTGTTGGATGATCATATACTCCCTTCTTGGCTTCCGCCACCTTTAGCGGGCGAGCATGCTCTTTCTTCGGGTCAGCAATCTCTTTTGGAAGAAGACTACGTGCACCGTTATTTATCTTAACAACATCCAAAAGCTCTTTTAACCATTGTCACACACACATACATATTCTCTCTAAGAGTATCCACTTAGGATAGCTGATTGATATATTACCATGTGGCTGCTGCAACTAAAACCTCTATCTGAAAGCCGCATAGTCATACATCATAAGTATCACACACTCGCGCCTCATGTGGCATAGCCGCATATGCAAGCACATTAAACATAATTTACCCTCCATGACTCAGAATCTGTTCGTTTGGGCACTCGGGGACTGCATTATAAAATGTCAATATCTTCTCTATCGCCCGCGCCTGTGATAATAATACCCTGCGCCTACTAGGATGCAAACGAGAAACCCATTACTGACATACAATAATCTTATTGGATTATTATTGGAACACGACAAACATTGATTTGAATGATAGTCCCGGGGACTCGGAAACGCGGATATAAACCATTCATCGTGTTTTACCAACTTCCAAAAATCTTGTCAACTATTTCAGCGCGGAAGAACGCCTCCTCTTCTTTGAGCCGGACAAGGGAGGCGAATAACTGCCCCTTCTAATAACCTTCTGAGGAGATTCGTCATCAGGAAGAAGCTCCCAACTCCTCTTTATCCTCCCCTTTCTCCGGAGCCTCGACTTTAACTTCGTCCAAAATTTGGAAGTTTATCGAATTTGCCTTGGCTAGAATCAAATGATCTCGAAGATCCCTATCGCTCTTATTCATAGCTTTGAAGATACAAGACAAATAATAGTAGATGTCGCCGTGAATGGGCAAACCATTAAGCGCGACCACGTCTTCTAGCACTGAAGTCGCCTCCCCCAAAGCAAATAAAAACATGTGAGGATCAATCATCCAACGAGAAAATAAACGCACCAAACTGTCATGATCTTGCCGGATAATTCTATACCGAGAGGCTGCTATATATGGCGTCCTCTAGGCCCAAATAGCGGAGCATTTCCCTATAATCGGGGTTGGAGTATATGTAGTCCACCCAAGGCTCCCAAGCGGGTGGATATTTAGCGGACGAGCGAAGTGCGATTGTCAGAAAAATATAGTCTCCCTGTGAGTTGCTAGGCGAGGTAGCTCCTCTAAGGCGGCTATCAGGGACATATCCTCCTAGGGACGGATACGCCAACCATTGGATGAGAATGAAGGGAACACGTGAGGGTTCAGCATACACAGATGTGTCCGTCTGAAAATTTCATCAGTTGCAACCATTAAATGATGAATCAACATGTGACTGTTGACCTGGCCTATGACCAGTCAACAGTCAGGGGACTAATGTTGATACATGAAAATAATTATCCTTAGAAAAGGAGTCCCCTTAACCCTTTAGGAATCCCTCTTAAGATATGGAGACTTGGGGACTAGGCCCAACCCATAGAGTGATGGGTGATCCTAGCCCAAAAAGAGGAAAATGGAAGAATTGTGCTTCACTCCAAGACAAAAGCCCATGGTAACTTAGATAAAGGAGGAGTGGTAGTTTTGTAATATATTGATCTTATGGGTGCTTATTCATAAGATGAGGAGGAAAGATTATTATAAAAGGGAAGAAAGGATATTTAGAAAATCATTCTTAACTCATTCATTCTCTCTCTCCACCTCTAAGGGTAGGCTTGTTGTGACTTGGACTAGCTTTTCCTTCCCACTTTTACCCCATCAACAGTACACATTTCGTTATTTCCCGTTGTATAGCAGCTTATAACAAGTGTTTTTTGCTGCACAGGTTTCGAATCTCTACGAAGTTATGCCTCCCATTCGTCTTGAGCTAGGAAGCTAATTTGTCAAAGGTTGAGTCTCAATAGTTAGTTAAGGTTATTCTTGAGTTACTAGATGAATTTTTGTTCCAAATATTACATTAAAGCACCCGTTGAATATGAGCTGCCCAAACGATTTGTATACCGATTCTTTTCTTATGCAGCTTAGTAACCCTCTAGCACTAGGTCGTACGCAGTTGTTGCTTTTGCTGATTCTCTTTTTTTTTATCTTTTTATTATCCATTTGTAATGCCTCGACTAATCTGTTAGTTTTCTTTGCAGGGATACCACACATATTTTGATTTTTTGTGAAGTTCTTAATACCACACATCATGTCAGGTAACATTTTCAGTCTATCTTACACCATGTTTGTTTGCATCTGACTCGCGATCTGGATCTGAGTCAACCCCTGACTCGTCGCGAGTCAGATGTCAGACTGTTTGTTTTCAATTTTGAATCAGATCTGACTCGACCTCTGACTCAGACCTAACCCCTGACTCGAACCCATTTGAGTCAGGTAATAAAATACCCCTGACTCATGGGATCAAACCACTGACTCACTTTTTTTTTTGAGTCAGATCTGACTCAAGTCAGGTGATTTCAGTCAGATCCAGACGACTCAGATCCAGATAACTCAGATGAGTCGGATGCAAACAAACATGGTGTTAGCCATATAACTGTATCATTTCACTCTATTGTTTTTAACTTTCATAGTGAGAGTGTACTGAATACCGGACACAGTGATTTTTAACTATCCACTTTACTGAATTTTTTCATTTTTCCTTTTACGTTGCTAACACTTGGGTACGCACTGCCACAGTAGAGTTGTTGTGAGTGCAAATTGAGGATTGCTTATGAACTGGATAGTTTATGACTGAAATTTTATTTGCATGTGTTGCAGCTGCAGGACATGATGATGAATCATCTTTTGATACAGATGGAGCTTCTTTTTGACATGGCCAAGGAACGCCAAGTTGCAAGCTATCTCCTCTTTTTTGTTAATACTTGTAAAGGAGACCCGCAGATGCAGTTCTTTCTTTTGGCAACAGTATAGATATATAGATCTGCAAAAAAATTGGATGTTTTATTAGGGGGTAATTTGCGTTACCTCCCATGACAAAGATTATAATTTAAGTTACCTCACCTATTAAATTAGTAAAATCTCCTTTCGTTGCATATTCCGTCTAAAGATTCTGTTAGCTGCCACATATGACATGTACACGTGGTAGATCCACTATAAATTTGAAAAGTGACAACATTACCCTCTCAATCTTCATCTTCTCTTTCTTTCTGAACAGGCAAAAATAGTTGATTAATGGAGGAACTTCAAAACCAAGTATCTGACGCGTGGAACCGTTCCCTAATAAGTCGTCTTCTTCCTTCCTTCATCGTCTTCCGGTAACCTTATGTTCTGATTATTGAACCTTATTAACACATTTAATCCCCACTCATATAATCACCATTAACGTACAATATTAGACCTGGACCACCTTGAATCACAATTACAACCCATAGTTACAGATTCGACAAATTTTCCCCAAATATCGCCCTAAACTGATTTAATCCATCAACCGAAAAGAAACATTTTCCAATTCAACTTTTGAAACCATAACAAAGGGGAAAAATAGAAAGAATTAAGCATATATGGATTTCAAATAGAAAAAAAATGGTCAAATAGGTTCCGGAAGCTTTTTTCATACTTATAAAAAAAAAATGTTCTTATTACAGAAGTACCATATTGTTTCATTTGCAATCCTGATAAATTGAATTTTCATATTTACATATCTGCCATTAATGGTGATGAGTTTCAATTGAGTCAACTTTATTTTGTTCCACCTTGAGTAGTTGTTGGAACAGTGGCCGATTTCACACCTACAAAATAAGGATTAAACCACAAAAAACAAAGTGACGGCTGAGTCATTACCAGGTCGCTCTCTTTAATACGTTTCGTGGCTCTACCTTGAGTTTTGTGCAAGCAGTTCTTTCTTTGTCACAACGTCCCAAGGATAAAACAGCCGAGAAAAACTCTCTTCAACCTCTCACGCACACAATGAGAAATCGATAACTTTCACTCTTTCTAATCTTGCTCAGAAACTGGTCTCTTGATTCTCAAAGAAAAAACAATAATAGAAAACTTGTATTTTCTCTGTTCTCAAAAAACTGGTTTTTATAACCAAGCCATTAAAAACGAAATTAATGAGAATAAATTTTTTTTTTAATTGCCACAAATAAAACAGTCAAACGGTAATATAATTATACCCAAATCAATGTTATTTAATCACGTAATTAAGGACAGTAAAGAAGTTTTGAAAATCTTTTCAAAAAGAGTAAAAAAAAACTTTCCAAATTCAAGAGACCTCCCAAGGCCCCGCTCCCGGACTAATGATATATATATATTATTTATATATATACCCAATCAGTAGGGGGAGGGATTCGATCCTATGACCTCACCCTCGAGGCCCAAAATGCTTAACCACTGGGCCAAGCTCAAATTGTTGAAATAATGTATAAAAGAAATATTTTAAAACATATATCCCAACAATCCCCCACTTATATTTTTAAAATCATTGAGCAAGATCCGTATAGTTATGTGCATAAGCAAAGATATCTTTCGATTTTTAACCTTTACATAGTATTTAATTCTCTGAACTCTAACACGGAGTGAACATATGTCTTTGAACTCTATGGAGAGAACAGATTACTTAATACGCACACAACTATACTAAGAGTAAAGTCCTAAATGCCAGCACATTACGGCCTTGTACTTATCCCAGTTTCAATGAATGTTCTAGAGAACTGCCCACGTTCTCATAGAAAGCGGCCACACTTTCTCATTCACATAGGTGAGTCTATCAAAGGTACTCCTGTAGCTTGGTACCCCACTCTATATAGAGCTATAGACGTCATTAAGAGTTAAATGATAGACGCATTTATGTGTCTATTTTCATCTCTATTGTATATATTATTAGTACCCATTTTTGTACTTATTATGGTGTTTTATGTCTTTGTAGGTATTTTTAGAGAAATAAACTCTTGCGACGAAATTGGCTCGTAAAGTGGTGCTTTACACCCCAAGATAGAGTACTAAAGGCACCCCAGAAATGCACCGGAAGCAACCCAGAAATACACCGGAGGAACCCCAAAAAATGTTGAAAACACCCCAGAAAAAAGTGTTAAAGGCACCCACCAAAATTACTAAAGGCACCCTAAAAATGGATAAGGGCACCCCCAAGGCAGCCGAGCTGTTAAAGGCACCCGAGTTTTGGATTCAGGGCACTTCACCTTCATCATTTGAAAATGGATTTTGCGGGAAATTTCTTTTCTTCACTGGCAGTTGGTTCGATCGATTTTTGATGATGTTATGAAGAGACTAAAGGGCTGATTTCTTATGGGTAGTTGTGATATGACCTAATAAACATGTTTTGGGCTTTAGGTTCGACCGAATTTGGCTGAGTAATCCGCAAGAAGAAAACAGGGAGAAACGAGAATATCACGTGTTGAGAAGATTTTGTGGAAGATTTCGTGGAGATTAGAGCGAGTTTAACATATTTTCGGCGTGCAAGAAGTGTGTGGAGATCAAACAGATGCGTGGAGGAGATAAACAGGGGAAGAATCACGTAAATATCATCCCCGAGTAAAAGAAATATTTTGGATTTATTAGCGAGATTTTTACGTGTTGATTGATATAAATAGGTTGATTGGGGTCTCACTGTGGGATAGAGAGAGTTGGGAGCAGTTAGGAAGAACCAGAGAGTCGAGAAATCAAGTGGCAGAAAAACTCCATTTTCTGCTGCTGTGAAGAACACGAAGAACATTAGACGCACGCAGAACCATCGTTTTTCAACAGTGACAACGACAACTATTTGTGGGTCGTATTGCGACAGTGTCAACAACACTTCATTTTTATCGTTCTCTGTAACAGCTCGGTTTGTAACGAACAAAAGTGTTACAAACCCGGTTTTTATCAATTTTTCTCCTATTTCATCATTTGTGAACCATTTTTGAGCATTAATAAAGATGAATTTTGAGCATGTTTCCATGATAATGATGAGCTAATTCTCGCGTAATCAAGGCACGGAGGAAGCTATTTATGCATGAATAATTGGTAACTATTCTATTTTTCTCTAATTTGTATTTTATAATTCACTCAATCACTACTTTGTATACTTTTAATTGTTTGCATAATTTTTCCTAATTAGTTGTGATTCAATTAGATAGGTTATGCTTTGGTTAGATAATCTATGCTTAAGGGATACAATTAATGTTTGAGAATATGCTTGATAATTTGTGAATTAAGAAAAAGAAATTTTAAAAATAATTAGAGTTTTGGAATCTTTATCATCATTTATTCATGTGTAATAGTGGAATCTAGTGTCTTGGTTATTTTCACTCTAAAAAAAAAAACAAATTTGGATTAAAATTTTCTCTACTTTTAGTTTAAATAAATCTAGCTTTCACAAGTCTTACGAACTCATTCTTACCACTATCAAAATTACATCATTAAAGAACTCAACCTTAACCCGCTTCAGGATATCATGCCATGGAAAAGATGCATGATTCTATCTCCATATCATTTGTGAATCGTTATTCCCTTTGAACCTATTTTTAGGTGGGTATCCATCACAAAATTACTCAATTTATAGTGGGCAAAAGTCCCATTCCTTTAGAGGTATATAATACCTTTTCTCTAGCAAATCCTTTCGTCAAAGGATCAGCTAAGTTTTCTTCAGACCTAACATGATCCACACGCACAACACTAGTTGTGAGAAATTCTCTAACTGTGTTGTGCTTTAGACGCATTTGTCGATTCTTACCGTTATAAAAACAGTTCTGTACTTTTGCAATAGCCGCGGTACTATCACAATAGACCATGATAGCTGGTATCGGTCTTTCCCATACATGCATTTGAGAAACCAAGTTTCTCAACCATCCTGCTTCTTCACTAGCTGCTGCTAGTGCTACCAATTCAGACTCCATCGTAGATTGAGCAAGAATTGTCTGTTTCTTTGACTTCCAAGACACGGCACCACCAGCAATATTAAACAAATATCCACCAGTGGCCTTGGAGTCATCTGAAAGAGAGTTCCAATCAGCATCGCAGTATCCTTCAAGAACTGCAGGAAACCTCTTATAGTGTAATCCTAGGTTAACGGTCTTTTTAAGATACCGCATAACCCTCTCAACTGCATTCCAGTGTTCCGAACCAGGACAACTGGTAAACCTGCATAAAAACCCCACTGCATATGCAATGTATGGTCTGGTACAATCAGTTGCATAACGAAGACTACCAATTATACTAGCATATTCAGATTGTCTAATGCTATCACCAGTATTCTTAAACAGTTTAATACTAGTATCAAAAGGAATACTCACAGGTTTACAATCAAAATAGTTGTACTTCTTTAAAATCTTTTCAATATAATGAGATTGATCCAAAGAAAAACCATCATTAGTTCCAGTAATCTTAATTCCCAGAATTACACTAGCTTCACCCAAATCTTTCATTTCAAAGTTAGACTTAAGCATATTCTTAGTTTCTTCAACCACATATAAGTTTGAACCAAAAATCAGCAAATCATCCACATACAAACAAATCACGATGCATGCACTGTTTTCAAACTTATAGTATATGCATTTGTAACTTTCGTTAATTTTGAAACCATGTGAAATCATAAAATTATCAAATTTTTCATGCCATTGCTTAGGAGCTTGTTTCAAACCATAAAGTGACTTATCCAACTTACACACTTTTTGTTCTTGACCTGGAACAACAAAACCTTCAGGTTGTTCCATGTAAATTTCTTCTTCTAATTCACCATTTAAAAAAGATGTTTTAACATCCATTTGATGAACAACAAGATTATGCACAGCAGCAACAGCAATCAAAACACGAATAGAAGTTAATCTAGTAACAGGAGAATAAGTATCAAATAAATCTACATCTTCTCTTTGTCTAAAGCCTTTGGCTACCAACCTAGCTTTGTATTTGTCTACTGAACCATTAGGGTTCAACTTCCTTTTAAGTACCCATTTACAACTTATTGCTTTGCAACCAAGGGGTAAATCTGTTAGGTGCCAAGTTCCATTAATATTATGGGAGTCCATTTCATTATCTATGGCTTCCTGCTAAAAACCAGATTCAGGAGAATTAAATGCTTCTTGAAGACTAGAAGGGTCTTCCTCTAGAGTATAAATTTCAAAGTCAGAACCGGAGTTCGTCGCAGTCCTAGCCCTTTTGCTATGCCTAGGTTAAATTTCAGCATCTCTAGTTTCTTCATTTCTAGGTTCTTCTATTCTAAGTTCAGAACTTGTACTAGGTACATCACTAGGTAGAGAACCCCCACTATTTCTAGATTTAAAAGGAAATCTATCTTCAAAGAAATCAGCATCAATAGATTCAATAATAACTTTATTATTAAGATCAAAAAACCTATAAGCTTTACTGTTTTGAGCATACCCAACAAAAACACATTCATAAGCTTTACTAGATAGCTTTGATCTTTTAGGATCAGGAATACGAACATAAGCCAAACAACCCCATACTCTAAAATAAGAAACATTAGGTTTTTTGTTTTTCCAAAGTTCATAGGGTGAAATTTTAGTTTTTGAATTTGTAACACGATTCAAAACATAACAAACAGTCAACAAAATTTCGCCCCACCAATGAGAGGCAACACCAGAACTCAGCAAACATGCAGTCACAAGAATAGTAAAAGTACGATTCTTTCTTTAAGCTTTTCCATTCATTTCAGGGTTATAAGGAGCAGTTTTTTCATGTATAATTCCAAAAGATTCATAAATTTCAGTGAATGGTTTAGAATCATATTAAGTGCCTCTATCACTACGAAATCTCTTAATTTTCCTACCAAATTGATTTTCAACTTCAGCAATAAAAACCTTCAATTTTCAATAGCTTCATTCTTATGACTTAGAAAGTAAACATAAGTATAAATTAGAATAATCATCAATAAAATTCATGACATATCTTTTTCCATTTCTAGTAAATATACCTTCAAATTCACACAAATCAGAATGCACTAACTCTAAAGGCTCAGATTCTCTAATAACAGATTTATGGGAACTCTTGGTTATTTTTGCTTGACTACAAGATTCACACTTTTCAAAATCATGCATGGATAGTTTTGGAATAAGACCTTGCTTGCTCATGGTATCTACTGATCTACTGTTCACATGACAAAGTCTAGCATGCCAAACATTAAAAGTACACACCATATAAGAAGAAGATGCGATTTTATTCATTTCAACATTAAGCTTAAACATTCCATCAGTAGCATAACCTTTTCCTACAAACATTCTGTTTTTAGTAATTATGTAAAGATCAGATCCAATAGTTTGATACAACCCAGCCTTGTTGAGCAGATAGCCGGAAACAAGGTTCTTTCTCATGGAGAACATATTTCAGCATAAGTGTCTTCCCAGAAGTAAACTTCAGTTCTACCGTACCAGAACCTTTCACAATAGTGCTGTGGGAGTCTCCCAACAACACTTTCCTATCCTTTGTTTCAGTATAACTCTTAAATAGGGACCTATCAAAAAAAAAATGACGTGAAGAACCATTGTCTATCCACCACCCATCAGTTCCACCAACCATGTAAAATTCTGGGTCAGAAACCATGGCAATTATAACGCTTTCAGCAACATTAGCTTGTGCGTTATTCTTTTCTTTGTTATTCCTGCAATCCCTGGCCATGTGGTTCGGTTTACCGCAGGCATAGCAAAGGAACTAAGAATTTGAATTCTGAACATTCCTTGATGGGTGTGGGTTCTTGTTTTGATTAGGTTTTCCTTTCCTTTGGTTCTGGTCAGGTTTCATAGGTTTTTTCTTAGGTTTCAAGCTCGCTTGAGTCTGATTCTTATTATTGGAAACAATAAGAATCTTTTCCTTTTTATCTTGTTTCCGTGCTTCCTCTTCAACCCTGAGCTTAACAATCAAACTTTCAAGAGAAATTTCCTTAGACTTATGACGCAAAGCATTACGAAAATCTTTCCAAGTGGGAGGTAATTTATCAATCATTACAGCTACTTGAAATTGTTCATCAATTGCCATACCTTCCGTCATAATTTCATGCGTTATTTTCTGAAGTTCATGAGCCTGAGCAACAACTGATTTTTCATCCACCATTTGATATTTCATGTAGCGGCTTACAGCATATTTCTTCGATCCGGCTTCTTCAGTATCATATTTTTTATGTAAGGCATCCCACACATCTTTAGCAGTATCAAACATGGAGTAATATTCATATAAATCGTCAGACAATGCATTGAGAATATAGTTTTTGCAATCAAAATCATCATCAACCCATTTTTCATAGGCTTTTTGTTTTTCTTCAGCAGTTTGGGTCACAACAGGTTCTGCAGTTTGTTGAGGAGTTGCACTTGCTGCAGTTGGAGTTGCTTTTGTCGCAGCTTCTGCATCATTTGGATCAGCTGGTTTGATGGAGGTCACCATCATGTGCAACTTCATCAGTTTGAGGTAGAAGAACAACTTTTGCTTCCATCTTCTGAAATGAAGTCCTTCAAACTTGAACGGCTTGTTGATATCAGCAATGGTTTTCTTTTCAGATTCCATGACAGAAAGATGCGTCTTAAAATTGTTGGAATAGTTGCCGATTTCACACCTGCAAAACAAGGATTAAACCACAAAAAACAAATTGACGGCTGAGTCACGACCAGGTCGCTCTCTTTAAGACGTTTTGTGGCTCTGCCTTGAGTTTTGTGCAAGCAGTTCTTTCTTTGTCACAACGTCCCAAGGATAAAACAGCCGAGAAAAACTATCTTCAACCTCTCACGCACACAATGAGAAATCGATAACTTTCACTCTTTCTAATCTTGCTCAGAAACTGGTCTCTTGATTCTCAAAGAAAAAACAATAATAAAAAACTTGTATTTTCTCTGTTCTCAAAAAACTGGTTTTTATAACCAAGCCATTAAAAACGAAATTAATGAGAATAAATTTTGTTTTTAATTGCCACAAATAAAACAGTCAAAATAGTAATATAATTATACCCAAATCAATGCTATTTAATCACGTAATTAAGGGCAGTAAAGAAGTTTTGAAAATCTTTTCAAAAAGAGTAAAAAAAAACTTTCCAAATTCAAGAGACCTCCCAAGACCCCGCTCCCGGACTAATGATATATATATATATTATTTATATATATACCCAATCAGTAGGGGGAGGATTCGATCCTGAGACCTCACCCTCGAGGCCCAAAATGCTTAACCAATGGGCCAAGCTCAAATTGTTAAAATAAATGTACAAAAGAAATATTTTAAAACATATATCCCAACAGTAGTCCAAATCAATCAATGCAAGCTGAAGATCTAGTAATATCAGCGGCAAGGGAATTTCTGCATTAATGGAGAGTAGTAGTACTAGTAATGGAAAAGTGTGGGTAATAGCGGCGACGGTGGTGGTAATGGTCAGGCAGTGGTGGTGGGTGGTTTGAACTTTCTACAAACACCTTATGCACATGAAATCAGTGATATAGAGATGGCCCTTTTGCTAAAGTTGTTTACCCTTTTATATCTCGTTCCCTACAAACCGAAATTGCAAAAAACACAACAATCCTAATCAGATACCAAACTCTGAAATCTTAGCATTGCCATCACCATAATCGCAATTTGTCAAATCTGGGATATGGTTAAACGAATTTATTGAATCTGATTAATTATTACTAGCATCTGAAAAAAAAAAAACCTTTTATATGATACTGAATCTGATTAATTATAACTACCATCCGGAAAAAAACTTTCATATGAACAAGTGATGATGGTGAATACTGGAAAAGTAGATTCGATATATGAGGAGAGAAGTGTTTAGGTTAAGTCTGTAGATGAGAATATCTAATGTAGGAGATGAGGGTATTTTCGGTATCCATGTACCACGTGTTCTTTTTTGTCCACCTGTACACAGCCGGTGACTCAGCTAACTATCCTTTGGACGGAATACATAACAAAATGAGGTTTTGTTAATTTTATTTATGTAGGGGAGGTAACTCAAATTATAATCTTTCTTCTTGGCAACATTATATAAGTTAAGCCTGCCAATCTTTGTGGTTTATATTACGGCAGCTTAACTTTACATGTGTATATGTTAGAGATCGAATTGATGAACTCATCACTTATATATTGACGAATATGATCTTTAGGACTTATGAAGGTATTTCATGAGAACCGATAAATACCCGGACCCGATGATTAGCCGCTGTATTTATAGGGTCCGGTTCTGGGTTCATAGAATTGAGAACCGGACCCGGAACCGGTAAGACCCGGACCCGAATATAATAACTGGTTCCGATTCCGGGTAGTATACTACTCGGACCCGTTTAGACCCGTTGGCAGCCCTAGTTACAAATGTTGGCAGATCCCAAACAAGTCACCGCAAGTAAAAGATGAGATATACACAAATAGACACATCAGAACCATTTTATGTATTTCTTCTCACACATTGAGCCATTTTTGTACAGCTACTAATGGGGGTACCAGTTTAGTTTACTGGAAAGAATACCAAAACCATATAAGACAAACTAGAAAGTTCTTTTATCCTATATAAATATTGGTACCCTCCTCGGTAAGCTGGCATCCCCATTGGTAATGTTGGAGTTGCATTTTTGTAAGGGAAATTCATATTTCTATGGCTCTCGTCTCCTCAATCCTATGTGTGTAATGAGTCTAATGACAGCCTTGCCGTAAGAAAGGAAAAAGGAAGACCACTTGCCGCAAGAGGGGTGGACTGACCCACCGTCTCTCTTGTCATGTAATCTTTTCTATGCAAAACAATGGACTGAGAACATTTGTTATAAAATAATAAGAATCTTGTGCATAGTACTTTTTAGTCTATTAGGGATTCAGGAATCGTATTCTGATACACCTATCTTTCCAGATCATTCAGCAGGTTATCATCCTCACATTACTTCTTCTTTATTCATCATAATAGCACTGGTAATACAATAATGTTCCAGCACATCCTGTAACACAGACTGAAGTGTTTTCTTTTTGACTTGCACCCAATTTCATCTAGAAAATAAGAATCGCCCCTATTTCACCTTTTTACACAATTTGTATGACAATTTCATTTCAAGGAGTAGCAAATAGCAAAGCATTTGCAGTGGATTTGTTTTGACTGAGCTTTCTATAAATCTTTAGTAGGCCCAAGAAGATGGGAGGAAGGGTTGGTGTTGGGACTAAACCCGACCAAAAGATCAAAAATCTCTGCGTTAATTTACAACAATCAACAAAAGCTATCTCGTCTCGAGTCCAATTCTCAAGTCGTGATGTTGATCAAGTTACACTAATATAAAAAAAAATTTTACTGAAATTTCTTATCTTTAACTACTGTTCAGCATGGTCCGAATTTTCTATTAAATAAAACACATCGACCAAGGCTAGGGCTATGTGAACATTGAATGGTGTATATGCTAAATCCCATTCCATTCAGTGCACAAACTAAGCTTTAGGTTGTATGAGAATGGAAGACAACTACTATCTCTGCAGTAATTTCTGCAAAAATTATTATGGTACTAGTATAGTTTAGTGCACTCCTACTATTACCACCCACAACCGATCAAGCATTATGCCAGCCTACCTTCTCCATTTTGTTGCAAATGCTATCCGAGTGCGGAATCAGGACTGAAAATTTATGCAGGCTAAAACAATATCATGGCCAAAAAATCAAATTTCTAAAGGGCTAAAAAGACAATTCCAGACAATAACTTGGAAAAAAAATTTTTGAGTTGGATCTAGAATTTTGGGGTGGCTGAGCCTCCTACCAGCCACCCCTAGTTACATTTACCAACTGTGACTCATTATAGGACTTTGTAACGCTTAATGGATTTTGTAAGGTGCAAATCCAAATAAAAGTATTTTTTTTCTTTTTTGAAGCATGATTAGCTATTTTGTAGAACTTAATGTTCAAGTTAAAAGGTACAGAAGAAAAAAAAATGAAAACAAAAAAAGGTTTTAAAACAGGTTTTAGATCTATCTTGGACATTTAAAAAAAAAATGTTTCATCCTTCAAACAAAAAAAAAACAAAAAAAAAAGATAAAAAAAATAATGATTCCTCCATTTGTTTACACCCAAACTTGGGGGCTGCTAGTTGCTAGGAATAGAACGGAATTGAACTCATGCCACCTTACAAGTACTTGAATACAGATTTCTCTAATGTAAGTCAGATTGTGAATAGCATTCGAAACTTTGAATAGAGAAATTGGTACATGGAACTTTACGATTCATAAGATACGAGGCTCTCAGAAATTTTGGGTCCATCACGCCCTGCGAAATGGACGGCTGTGTCAAATCATGCAGTTAGTATTGTCTTAATTTTACCTTTTGAATTGAAGAATACGCCATAACTCCATAATAGAGACATAAACATGGCGAGAACGACTGGTGGGAGCTAGCGTTTGTATAGAGCCCGTCGACCTTCTCCCCGAAGGACTGTTGTACTGTGTAAAATTAATCATTCTTCTGCACAGGGGTAAGTTATTGACATGGCAAGGACCCCTTGCACATGCTCCCGACCCAAGACATAATAAAGGACTGAGTTGTGTGCATCTTGTGCTGAAAATTAAAGAACTTCAACTTTAAGCACATTCACAAGTGGATGACAACTACGTTGTGCCTAAACATGATATTTGATTGCACTAATCACTATACAAAAGATAAGTCCTAAATTAAATTAGAGTTGGATGTAGAAAGTTGGTATAATAATCATACAACGCTATGAAAAAGATAATGCAACAACCTACTTAGAAGAAGAATCTTTAAGCGGCGTTCTAAAGGTCCCAACAGCAGTATGTGCATCAACAGATTAACCGTCGAATATAAATTGTCCTTGATCGTGGTTTTTAATTGAATAAAAACGCACGAGAAGACAGCTTCATTTGCCTCCCAAAACTATTCATTTCAAAAAATCCTTGTAAAGGGACTAAAGTCTGAAAGAAGTAATAATAATCAATTAAGATGTCCTTTGGGATAACAATAATATAAATTCGAGCATGCAGGAAATTCTCGTCGACACATATCTAGCGCGTTATTACTATCTTTGTTGTAATTTGTTTTCCACCAATTCATTTTAACAGATCGCCCCCATTCAAAAACAAAAATATTGGAAACAAACCACAACCTGGTCTCCAAAAGTTGCTCATTTACAATTTTTGGGTATCGATGATGTTGATCAAAAGCGCTAAAAATAATCGAAGCAAATTGGCGTCACCTTTAATTAGGTGGTTCAAATACTACTAGATAACCGCTGCCACGGTGGGACGGCCGACCGAAGAAATTGACGCGAAAGTATCATTTTTCCTGACATGGGGCGAAAGTATTAAAAATATCATTTTTCCTGACACGGGGTGTGTTGATACATGAAAAATAATATCCCTTAACGGGACTAAGGGAGGCAAGCCCAACATAGAATGGGGACTTGGAGACTGAGGCCCAAGTCCAATAAGGAAATATCCATGAGATAAAAGGGACAAGGAAGGAATTGATGAAGAAGGAGGAGGCTTTATTAAGAAGGAATGACATTAGTGGTAAATAAGGAGGTTTAAGACATGTGGCATGATGTTATAAAATGAGGGACTTTTGGAAAGTCTATATAAGGAAGGACAAGGTACAATGGAAAGGAGATTCTCTCTCTTACCATTCCTAGTAAGCGTTGTTATCAAGGTGTGACTAGGACGGGTATAACCAAAATAATATTCCACCCTCAACATTTGACGACCACACTGGGAGACTCGTGCCTAGCTCACAATGACATACCCAGGGGAGACTAGTGCAAGCGCGCTAGAGAACCAGTTGAGCAACCCACCACTCGACCTGGAAGGCTAGAGAGTATGGATAATATCAGATCCAATTACGCAAGGGAGAAGGCCAGGCGCTCTGCAAGAGAAGAACAAATAGCAGGTTGAAAGCTCGCCACTCACGCGCCCCTCTACGCAGGAAATTGCTGAAGGAACCAGATGAGCACATCCGGAGGGAGCAGGAGCTGAGGAAGTTGTTAAAGGCGGTTAGCGCTGAGCAGAATGTAAAAGGAGCAGTGGAAAACGCTGGGGAAGAAGAAGAAGAACCTGTAGCCATGACGCAAGAGACGATGGCTAGGTACTTAGAAACAAATTCCAGGGTAGTGAAGCAGGACAATTACGACTTCATGGCCAGCCCATACTCCTCTGAAGTCACAGATAATCAGTATCCAGAGGATTATACTTCACCGAAATTCAAAGTATACAATGGTCAAGGGAACGCGCGCGAGCATCTTAGCTGAAACCTATCTGTCATGAATGATCACGCGACCGATGGGAAGTTGTGCCTGAGGGAATTCCCAAAATCGCTAACCGACACATCGTTCACTTGGTACGACAACTTAAAACCAGGAAGCATCGGTTCATGGTCGGAAATGTCAACTCTCTTCCTTAGAAGATTCTATTCAGCAAGAAGAAGGTCACGACCATAGAATTGAGTAAATGTGTTCAACGCATAGAAAAGATAAGAAAATACATCACCAGGTTCCACTATTTCGTGCTAGACTGTCACGAGGATATCAAAGAGGAGGCACTAGTGGAGATTTGTGTACATAGGATGACGCCATAATTTAAGAAAAGTCTAGTCAACTTTCGGTTTCCGACCTTTGTCGAGCTAGAATAAGCTGCAACAAGGATCTCCGACTGTGTAGAGGAGTCTAACTCGGACTATACCTGGCGCAATACAGTTAATGTCGTATCAAACGCGACACAAAATATATGCGCGAACAATAGTCAAGATGGTTGGAATGCACAAGCAAATAAAGTCCATCTGCAGTCGTTCCCGCCTCCCTTGCCATGCACCAAGGAACAGATTGTGGGACTGTTGGAACAATGGGTGGCGAATAAAGAAACCCAACTGCCCCCAACAAGAGCGGATATCAACACCATTGATAAGAACGACGATAGATACTGTCATTATTACCGAAGGATGCAATACCCCACAGTCGATTGCTACAACCTCCGAAGAATTTTTCAAAAGAAGCTGGAGATAGGCGAAATTGAAATGAGCAATCCTGAAGGTAATAAAATGACCCAACACAAAGTTATGATGCTCTCCCATGACCCAAGTGGGGATGTATGGAGGCCATAGGAAGGAGATAATGAGGAGGCGTGTGAAGTCGAGATGGAGACCTCTACATTCACAAACACAGATGGCGTGGCTAGCAAATTTGCACAAACGGTGTTGGCTCAACAATTCTTTGACTCTATCAGCTTCAGCGAAGATCAAATCAAAAAGGCGTCTAAGGCTATAGCATCCATCGCAGCAGGAAAACCTTACGGCCCCTTTCCTAAGGAGGCGATCGTATTTACAGATGAGGATATTTGCTACCCGAGGGAACATCTCAGGACTTTGTATTTAACCGTGCATATCAACAAATAACCACTAAAGATAGCCTTCGTGGATGGAGGCGCATCTTTGAACCTGATATCCAAACACACGTTGGATATCCTGGGAGTACAACAATCTGCGATCAGAATGCGAGTCACTACAGTGAAAGGGTTTGGAGGACATACCCAGACAGCTATAGGGATCGTTAACCTAGTCATGAAGGTCGGTCCTATCCGAGCGCTCACACCATTATACGTTCTGGAAGATGATACCACGTTCCATGTACTGTTGGGTCCACAGCAGACCCACTTCCTCCCTCAACACCAACAAACGCGCCAACTCATCCTGAAGATAGGACGAAGACACGAGTGCATACACGGCCGCCAGAGTCAAGGTATAACCGTGAAGACAGGGGGTCCCCTGATTAGAGATGCGAAAACGATAATCGGCTATTTCGCCGTCTATAGTAGTCATCATCACCACAGACTCCATGAATAACGAGTTAGCTGCGTGACGAGCAATAACTACGTCATCTAATACGCGTTGAGACTCAAGTGATACGTGCCTGGATGGTTCATCCCTTTGGGAAGCTTGAAATGCTCTGTATTGCTCATCAAACTTGGCGCGCATAGAATCTCTATTCACCAATCTTTGATCTCGAAGCGCTTCGATCTCAGTTCTCACCAGCAACAACCGAGCCAATTCGTGACGTTCAAACACTTCCCTAGCTAGCGCGGGGATAGGTGCTAAGGTTAACACATAACCGTGAAGAGGGTGAGCCATCCGAGCGGGGTATTGACAACAGAAGGAGTACTCCGAGAGACAAAGGTGAGAACGATGGCCGACCCAGAAAGCAACTTATTTATAGAAGAGATGGCATCATCAATAATGACTACAACCGCCCGTACCCCCGGTGCATGCTGTGACACGCGACAATCCGTGGCTGGGTCTTTAAGAAAGCATTAAAGTAAAGTAACGGATTGTTGTCGAGGAAAAGGGGTCTAAAGCAAAGGACGATAATGACTACTGGGTCATTTAACAATTGACCCAATAGTCAGGGGACTAATGTTGATACATGAAAAATAATATCCTTTAACGGGACTAGGGGAGGCAAGCCCAACATAGACATGGGGACTTAGGGACTGAGGCCCAAGTCCAATAAGGAAATATCCATGAGATAAAGGGGACAAGGAAGGAATTGATGAAGAAGGAGGAGGCTATATTAAGAAGGAATGGCATTAGTGGTAAATAAGGAAGTTTAGGACATGTGACATGATGTCATAAAAGGAGAGACTTTTGGAAAGTCTATATAAGGAAGGACAAGGTACAATGGAAATGAGATTCTCTCTCTTACCATTCCTAGTAAGCGTTGTCATCAAGGTGTGACTAGGACGGGTAGAACCAAAATAATATTCCACCCTTAACAGGATGAAAGTATCATTTTTCCTGGCACGACGTGAAAATATCATTTTTCTTGACACAGGGTGAAAGTATCACTTTTCCTGAAACGGAAAATTAGCCGATGCATAAACCAAAATATGGCTGCATAATATGTTATGCATCCTTTGTGGTGGTTTGCATAATGGCTATGCATTCAATTTTCGAAAATTGTGTCTAAAGTGAAAGTATCACTTTTCTTGAAATGGAGGTAATACATCATTTTATTAGTTGCAGCGGAAAATAAGTCGATGCATAAACCAAAATATATGGCTACATAAAGTATTATGTATCCTTTGTGGTGGTTTGCACAGTGGATATACATTTAATTTTCGAAAATTGTGCCTAAAATGATAAACACCTCTGAATTTTTCGTAAAAACTCTAAATTTGATATTGTTGTTTGTACTCATTGTGTAGATTTTCTTGAAACCTTTCCAACGAGATAAAATTTGTAAAATTCCAGGGCACGGATTTTTAGATATGTTATATTAAAGTTTGGTTGCCAATTATACCCCTACAAAGATAGGATACATAAGGATTTATAGTAATTGGACTAAAAGGGAGAGACAAGTTACTCATTTCATCGTTGATTGAATTTTTTTTGTTACAAACACCAAAACCAATTTTTTGTGTCAAATTGGAAAAAAAAATCATGCTTCACATTGACATAACATCATCATATATAAGGTCCTCCCTCGCTTCGCTCGGTCAGCCCAATAACGTGAATGGTTGTTTTTTAAGTAATCCTCGTGAAGCAGCTTGTGGAGCAATTATTTTTTTTCAACAAAAAGAATAATATATTAAGAGCTAAAACTCATACAACATGTATAGTGTTCTCATGATTTACGATTCCTTCCAATGGAGTAATGTTTTGAAACACGAAGTAACAATTATTTAGAGGTGGGTAGCTTTGCAATTTTTTCTAAGTTAATATAATCTTTTCATGGCATAATGTTGGGAGCCATTGGTGCTTTCAGGATTGTACAATGCTAAAAAGTGCGAAGAATTTTGTGGGAATGTGGCTCAACTCATGTCGTTCTCGGTTGACCTATTGAGAACCTAGTTCCTTGGAGTTTGTTTGTTCATTGAAGGAATTATATAGTCCCCGCGAAACAATACAATTTAGATGTTCGCACATTTACAAAAAAGCAAAACGCATTGGCTAATGAATTAACTAAAAGGGCGAAAATAATGATGTTACTTAGAGGGGGAAGGATCCGGCGGACTTGCTAGAAGTCCAATGTGAATATTATTATTTTTATATTAAGAAATTCATTGATTAATTGAAGATCATACAATTGTAATCCTTTACCAGAGTAGAGATATAATATGGAAAATCATCTATAAAATGAAAACTAGTTGCTTCTTCTCTCTAGCTTTTCTTACTAGCAACTGAGCACCATTATTACCAAATTTGTTTACAGACTTACAAAACCAAAAATTGCTACAATTAAATTTATTTTTTATAACTTGAACAATATTCTGATTGTACCAATGAACTTGTAGTTCATCCCCAGCTATGAAATTCACTACTGCTTCATAGTCCAGCTAAAAAATTACTCTAGTTTCTCTAAGTTCCTCCGTCCAATCAACATCCATCTCTAATGCTTTGCATTCAAAATACTCAGCCTCGTATTCTTCTTCCACCTCCTGATTGAAGCTTATTCCTTTAGATCCTAAACATTTACCTGCAAAATTGCACATTATCAGTCCTACACTTCATTTTTTAGTCTGTGATATATAGGAGCCATTCATATTGATTTTCACAAACTCTTTATCTGGAGGTAACCAAGTTTTAATCTGCACAGTATTGATGACAGAAATATTATGAGCAGTATTCAAGTCAGTACACTGAGTATGCAAACGATTGATTCTGGCAATAGTAATCTACATATTAGGCTTTTTATTCTGAAATATAACTAAGCACCTTTCTTTCCAAATGTGCCAGACCACACACATAAACCTGCAGATTAAATTTTCCTCATTTAAACACAATGCAGGTGTGTTAATATCTGCAGAGTGAAACCAACTTATAACCAAGTTATCAAAATCAACATACTTATACATAATGTAGATGTATCTCTTCCTCTTTTCAGATTTTAATGATTTGTAATGTCTTTTCTTTCTCCTTCCTCTTTTTTAGGAAATCAGTCTTATGTCACAGTCTTTTTTCTTTTGACGATAAATCGCTCCTTGGAAATTTGAAGAAAGAAAAAAAAAACACTTGATAAGTCTCTTACTTGTTAACCAGAACCAGTTTAATTGTCTAATGATTTTAGCATGGTTGCATAAGACAAGGCATTTTCCAGTTTATTTTATATGGACGACAGGGGTCTCTGCTAGACTTTACTGGGTTGCAAATAAGGGTGCGCTCTATCATCATCCAGTCGATCAATAAAATGAAATAACATGCATAATAGTAATGGACTCACAAGCCAAGACGAACACGTAAATCAAAATGACGTAATACAAAGTTATCAATGCTTGCTTTTAGAATTCCATAATATTGACAAGTTCAAAGAATATGGTTCGAACGTAACTCAACTCATATCATTCTACGTTTGTCTGGTAAAATTTTAGTTCATTGGAGTTTATTTGTTCACCAGGAGAATCGGGTGTCTTTTCTTAGGACAATACAACTCGGATATTCACACATTTACATATAAGGGCAATACACTTTTTTATGGGAATCCAATAGCTGATGAGTTTACCAAAATGATAGCAAATAATGTCGTTGCTCAGTGATGATCCTGCAGATTTTTTTAGAAGGACAATATTAATCTATAGATTTTTCTCTTTCCTATTTTCAAATTTCGATGATTTGTAATGTCTTTTTTCTTTCTCTTTCTCCTTCTCCTTTCTTAGGAGATCAAGCTTATGCCCGTTTCCTTTTCTCTTTTTTTTTGATTTCTTTTGATTAATAAATCACTCCTTGGAAATTTGTAGAATGAAAAAAGAAGAGCACATGATAGTCACTTTCCCATTAACTAGGACCATTTTATTTGTCTAATGATTTTAGCATGGTTGTGTTAGATAAAGCATTTTCCAATTTATTTTGTGTGGACAACAGGGTCTCCGATAAACTTTAACTAGGTTGCAAATAAGGTGTGCGCTCTATCATCATCCAATCGAACAATAAAATGAAACACCATATATAACGCATTCTTGGTATCTTTATTATAATTTTTTTTTCTACCGATTCGTCTTAAAAGATCACCCGAATTCAAACACAAAAATACTCAAAACAGACCACAACTTGGTCTCCATGAGTTACTTATTTACATTTTCTTTGGGTATTGACGTTGATCACAAAGTACAAAAAAATTGAGGTAAATTGACGCCAGTAAGGATGATCCAAATTTAACGTGGATGGTTATACTTTAAGTAATCCTCGCAAAGCGGTTTGTGGAGTAAGTTTTTGAATTAAGGAGTAACGATATATTTATAGATGGAAAGCTTTGCAACTATTTCTAGGTTATGTAGTTTCTTCGTGGCGTAATGTTGGGAGCTATTAACGTTTTCGGGACTATATAATGAAAAGAACTGCGAAAATTTTGGTTCGAATGTGGCTCAACAAATATCATTCTCGGTTGGTCTAATACGAATTTAGTTCCTTAGAGTTTTTTTGCTGATTAGGGTGTATGGTTTTCTTTAAGACAATGTAATTTATATAGTTACACATATACATAAAGGAAAAACACAGTGGCTAATGAATTCAACAAATTTGGAGAAAATAACATTGCTAAAAGGCCAATGTTAATGTGTAGATTTCTTCTTTTCTTTTCAGATTTAAAGTGATTTTGTAATGTCTTTTCTTTCTCCTTCCCCTTCCTTATAAGGTCATGTTTATGCCCCATTATGTTTTTTACTTTTATATGATTTCTTTTGATTAATAAATCACTGCTTCAAAATTTGCAGAAAGAAAAAGGAAATACCCATGATAGTCACTTGCTTGTTAACTAGGACCATTTTAATGGTGAAATAATTTTTTGCATGGTTGCATAAGACAAAGCATTTTCCAGTTTATTTTGTGTGGGCATTAGGGGTCTCTGATTTACTGGGTTGCAAATAAGGCGTGCGCTATATCAATCATCCAATCGAACAATAAAATGAAACAACATCCACATCGGTAGTGGACTTAGGAGCCAAGACAAACACGTAAATCAAAGTGACATATTAGAGAGCTACTAATGCTAGCTTTGTGGATTGCACAGTTTTGACCAAGTGCGAAGAATTAGGTTATAATGTGACTTATCTTATGTCATTCTATGTTTACAAGATTCAATTTAGTTTCTTGGAGTTTGTTTGTTCACTGGGAGAATTACGTGTTTTCCCTCAAGACAACACGACTTGGATCTCCACACGTTTACATATAAGTGGAATGCACTTGGTGATGATTTAGCTAAAATGAGAGCTAATAATGTCGTTATTCAGTGGTGGAATGAAGTTTTAGATCTTTTTAAAAGGCTAATGTGAATTTTTATGTTTTCTCTTATTGCTTTCAGATTCCGATGATTTTTCTTTCTCATTCCTATTTCTTAGGAGATCAGGTTTATGCTCCATTTCTTTTTTTGTTTCATGTCTCCTTGGAGACTTGCAGAAAGAAAAAACAAACAAACATGATATTCACTTGCTTGTTAACCAGGACTATTTTAATTGTGTAACGATCTTAGCATGGTTGCATAAGACAAAATATTTTCCAGTTTATTTTATTTGGACACCAAGGGTCTCTGATAGAATTTTATGGGGTTGCAACTAAGGCGTACGTTCTATCATCATCCAATCAAACAATAAAATGAAACAACATGCAAAACAATACCAATAAAATTTCTTATTTCGAGATGAAATTAAATGCCTCAAAAAAATCGTGGTTGGGAAGGTCATAGTAGCAAAAGCCATTGGAATTTTTATTTTATACATCGGAAGAATCAGTTTTGTTATTAATAGACTAGGGGGGAAAAGAATGACTGAAAGAAAAGAAATCAATTAGTTATTCATCAAAGTTTCATTTGATTCAATGACCAGAATTAAACGAGGATATATAGCTCGGAGACGTAGAACAAAAATTCGTTTATTTGCATCAACCTTTCGAGGGGCGCATTCAAGACTTACTCGAACTATGACTCAACAGAAAATGAGAGCTTTAGTTTCGGCTCATCGGGATAGGGGCAGGCAAAAGAGAGATTTTCGTCGTTTGTGGATCACTCGTATAAATGCAGTAATTCGTGAGAATAGGATATCCTATAGTTATAGTCGATTAATACATGATCTGCACAAGGGGCAGTTACTTCTTAATCGTAAAATACTTGCACAAATAGCTATATCAAATAGGAATTGTCTTTACATGATTTCCAACGAGATCATTAAATAAGGGGATTGTAAGGAATCCACCAGAATGATCTAAATGGAGTTCCCCGGAGAATGAACTCCGGGAGGGTAGGGTATAAATTACTATATATAATAAAGTAGTAAAAAGAAACTAACACGTTTCCATAATAATAATTAAGGACTTTCTCTTTTTCTTCCCCAATTCTTTTTTTCTTATGACATGACAATACAATCTAGATTCTATAATTTTTGAACAAAATACCAACCAGAGTTGGGGTTCGGGTTGGATTTTTTATTCAATTGAGGCATGTGCCTATTTATTTCTGGTTCTAGGACCGGTAGTTCTAGGAGTCGACTCGGTTCTCTCAAATTGTTTCTCATTATTAAGAAAAGGTAACGAAGATAAAATACGGGCTTGTTTTATAGCAATAGTAATTAATCGTTGTTGTTTCAAGGTTAATCTATTCACTCGTCTAGATAATATTTTTCCTTGTTCACTAATAAATCGACTAATTAAACTCATGTTTTTATAATCAATTCGATCCCCCGATCCAATTGGGGGCAAACGCCTACGAAAAGATCGCTTGGATTTAAGAAAAGGTCGCTTGGATTTTTCCATTGTTTATTCCTTATCCCGAAAATACTATTTCTGAATTCGAATTCATTTTTGATCCGACTGAAATAGGATTTGATTTGTTTCTATATATTATATGTAATTTATTCTTGTTACTTCGAAGGGTAGCAAGATAAACACATAAATTAAACTAACATATCACAGAGCTAGTAGTGCTAGATTTAGGGATTGAACATTCTTAACAAGTACGAAGAATTTGGTTCGAATGTGACTCAACTCATGTCAATATACGTTTATCTGATAAAAGTTCAGTTCCTTGGAGTTTTCTTGTTCACAGGAGAATTGTGTGTCTTTTCTTAAGACAAAACAACTTGGATCTTCACACATTTACATATAAGGGGAATGTACTGATGAATGAGTTAACTCGAATTGGAGCTAATAATGCCATTACTCAGTGGTGGAATGATCCCAAAGACATTTTTCGAAAGCCAGTGTGAATTTATAAATTTTATATTCTTATTTTCAATTTCGATGATCTGTAATGTGTTTTATTCCTTTTTCTTTTCTTTTCGAAAAAGAGGTTAAACCTCCGTAGATATATTGATAACTATGATTTAGGAAATCAGAAACCTTATAGAGATGTTTCAAGATCATTACAGGTTCATACAAATTATATAGTATCTCCATCAATTCTTGCCTATCAATTCTATCTTTCCAAATCTAAGAACTATTTCAAAGGACCTTCTTTTCACTCTAAAAGGAGAGAACAAAACATATAGGGCCAAACAAGTTTTGTTAACAAAACTAGTTTGTATCAAGGAACAAGCCAATGACTGGATCAGATCCAATCCAATGTTTCTCCGAACATGCGTATAACATGGACTGTGGTTTTTAAATTTAGATTTCCTATTGCAATCAAGTTGACAATGACCCAATTAATAACAGTAGCCAAGGTAGTAACCAAAGTAGCATGGGCAACAGTAGTAGAAGTGTCTGAAGTAGCAGTGGTAGTTTGAGTCGGTCTGTAAAGGTCTGGATCGGGCTTACTCGGCATTGGGGATGTGTTAACAGTTGCAGTGATAGATGAACTTGTTGATGATGATCTTGATGTAGTTGCTGCTGTCTTAGTTTCCATAGATTGAATTGTTGTTGTTCTTCTTGTTGTTGGTCATTGAATCTTTCTACAGAAATCCATTTCCTTTCACTTCATCCAACTCTTCAGTTTATTGAAGATGAACAACAAAAACCCAAATACTAGATTCAATTCAAATCTAAAACAGATAATAAAAAAGCCTAAAAAACTCCCACTGAAATCAGAACTAGGATATAAGGAAGCCGTAGAAGATGAAATCAATAAAAGAAATTAGGTAATTAGGGAATAAAAGTGAAAAAAGTAAAAAATAAAACTTAAATCTAACCTAAATATAGAAACTATATGATTCAAACCCAAATCTAAATAAAACTGTGAAATTAAAGTACATCAAGAAAATTAGAGAGAGGATTAGATTGGGTTGAGCTTCTCCTGCTCAGATCTGCTCCAAAAGAGCCGATCTGAGCATGAGAAGTTTAAACTTTTTGTGGCTAAAAGATTTTCAGAGAAAAAGGTGAAAAAGAGAGAGGCGAGAAAGTTTCTGTCCCGATCACATTGTTAACCCGGTGAGAAACTTTATTCTTATACCTCTTTCATAAGAAATCATGCTAACCCGGTATACAAATCAGTTTACCGAGAATACTGTACCAAATTCTACGAGACAAAATATTTTCCAATTTATCTTGTCCGAAATTAAGTGTCTTTGCCGGTAAATTTCACGAAGTTGCAAATAAGGTGTGTACTCCATCACCAGCACATCATGCACAATAGTAGTGGACTCACGAGCCAAGACAAACACATAAATCAAAATCAGAGCGTGCACAACAGTAGTAGAAGTCACGAGTCAAGACAAACACAAAAAACCTCCCCCCTCTCCAACCTCGTGATGTAAAACTCCATTTGCCGTGTTAAAAACGCCGTTCCCACCTGCGGCCCTTTTCCCTATCCCCCTACGACCCCTACTCTCCCTCTCTCTTTAAACAAAGAAAAGCAAGCAAAAGTCTAGTTGATAATTCCCAAACTACCCCACTTCTGTTCCCCTACTCCAAGTCTCCAACCTCCGCCAGTCATGAGTCACCACCACCATATCTTCTTCTTCTTCTTGCTGAGTACTGACTGATAGTAGAACCTCATTCACTTCTCTCTCTTTCCTTTCAATCCAAGCAAGCAATATCTCCATCCATCTCTAACTAAAATCCATTTTTCATGTGAAACATTTCCCGACTGAGTTATTCTATTCTCCTGAATAACTCCAAGCAAATGCATCCCACCACCACTTCATCTCTACCACCACCGCAACCACCATTAACACAGACTCTAAGCTTAATCAACCATCTCGTATCTTTACTCCTAATCTCAACACTCGCGGTTAAATCATTTATTGGACGTTGGCAATCAATTCGTACTAAACTCACTCTTCTAAACTCATCTCTATCAGAAATCTCCGATTTTGATACTTCTACTTGGTCTGAAAACCCTCTTTTGCAAGATTTATTACCTAATCTACTCACTTCTCTTCATAAAACTTATTCTCTGTCTCAACAATGTCAAAATCCTACATCTATAGGTGGGAAACTACTAATGCAGAGCGATATAGATATGTCTTCAGCTTCACTCTCTGCTCATCTTCATGACATTGATTTGTTGCTGAAATCAGGTGTTCTGAATCGACAATCAAATGCGATTGTTTTGTCACAACCAGGTCCGGGTTCGGCTAAAGAAGAATTGGGATTTTTTATCAGAGATCTGTTTACAAGATTACAGATCGGTGGGATTGAGTTTAAGAAGAAAGCTTTGGATTCGTTGTTACAGATATTAAATGAAGATGAGAAATCTTCGATTTTGGTTGCGAAAGAAGGAGATATGAGATATCTGATTCATTTACTTGATAATAATCATCATTCATCTGTTCGTGAACAAGCTGCTGTTGCTGTTTCTCTTCTGGTGAGTTCCAGTGATTCTTCAAGAAAATGTGTGTTTGAAGAAGGCGGATTAGGTCCTCTGTTGAGATTGCTTGAAACTGGATCTATGTATTTGAAAGAAAAAGCAGCTATTGCGATTGAAGCCATTACTTCTGATCCTGAGAATTCATGGGCAGTTTCAGCTTATGGTGGGATTCCTGTTTTGGTTGAAACTTGTCGATCTGGATCTCCATTAGCACAAACTCATGCAGCTGGAGCTGTAAAAAATGTTTCTGCAATTGATGAAATCAGAGTTTCTTTGGCTGAAGAAGGAATTGTTCCAGTTTTAGTTCAATTATTGACTTCAGGTAATTCTTTTGCTCAAGAAAAAGCATCTAATTGTTTATGGATTTTAGCTTCAGCTGGTGAAGATTTTAGGGTTTCAATATTACAAGAAGGTGGATTACAAAGTCTATTAAATTTACTCGATGAATCATCAAATCCTGATACATTAGAACATGTTTTAAGATCAATTTATATATTATCAAGATCATCATCAACAATCCGAATCTTATCATCATCAATTTCATTTCTGTTACAACTCTGCGACGCAATCAAAAACGGCACAATTGTGATCCAACAGATTTCAGCCTCAATTCTCTGTAACTTATCAATGAGTGATTTCCAAAAACGATCGATTTCATCATGTATGGGATCACTAGTTAAAATGATGATGAACGAATCGTCAAAACCAGTCGGGTTACAAGAATCATCAGCACAAGCTTTAATCTCATTACTAACAGCGAAGACGAATCGGAAAGAAATCGTTAGAGATGAGAAGAGTATTTTAAGATTAGTCCAAATGTTAGATCCGAAGAATGAATCATCAGTAGTTAATAAGAAATATCCGGTTTCAGTCGTTTCTGCAATTGTTGCCGGAAGTAGCCAGAGTTGTCGGAACAAGATAATGTCCGCCGGTGGTTATTCTCATTTACAGAAACTTGCTGAAATGGATGTTCCCGGTGCTAGAAAAGCTTGTCAAAGACTCTCCGGTAATCGACTCAAGAATATCTTTAGTAGTAGGATATGGAAGGAATAAACACAATTCTTACTAACCCCGACAAGGTATTATTCTTTTCTTTTCTTTGCTACTTTTTCTCATTCCATTTCTTTATTTTTGTTGGTGCTTGCAATCACGAGTGTTCTGTTTTCAACCCCCAAGTCACTTTTGCCCTATGGGCTACAATTCGTTAAATTAGCACTTAAGAAGCTTCGGCCTACCCACCGGATAGGCTGATGCATTGTCCGGAATCTGGATAAGTATTTAAATGCGGCAAAATTTTGTTAGAAAATTCCTTGGTTGGGTGGGATGGTCTTCTTCTTCTCCGGACCATGTGGTGTCTGTGGTCATTGATTGATCGAGGCAGCACGTTAATTTGCTCACATAAGGTCCTTCTTTTATTGACTTTTGGCTCAGTTTATATTAATTACTAGTCAGACTTTGAATTTGATTAGTCAAAATGAAAACACACAGTAAAATCCACCAAAATCTACTGTACCACGTGAGAGCAGGTTCTTCTGAGCCTGAAATTAACGTAATTCCATGAAAGTTTTTTTTTTTTTCATCCATTATTTTATACTCCACTGTGCAACTTTTAGTATAAATGGATGATTACACTGCACAAGAAAAGTGCTTTGAGGTTGGTGAATGTACATCCATTGGATGGGAGATTATCTCTAGAAAAATGTGGGAATCGATTAATTGTAAATGTAGCCTTGTGGGAGGAAATCTTTTATAGATTGGGCTGAGCTTCATTAATCTAGATTTTATTTTATTTTTTGGGGTTATGAAGAAAAGGGTACAAAATGAGCTGGTTTCAAGGAATTTAATGGGGTCTGTCAGCCTGTTAAGGGACAATGAAGCACAAATAATCAATATTATCAGTCATCTTTAATTGCAGGAATTCCAGTTTGGATGCGGATCATCCTCAACAGCAAGTGGTGGGAGATATTGGTAGAGGAGTAAGCTTCCTCTGAATTTTCTCTCCACCCAGCAACAAATCTAAAGAAAAGTCTTTTGCACACCATGACTTTATTATCTTACTACTACCAGAAAAGCAGAGAAAAGGTGGTTTCCGGTCAATATAAAATTTTACAGAGATTGTATTTCATTTACTATATTATATATATGTGACTTCTCATCGAAAGCATAGGATGCGTTTTTTTAGAGTATCCTTTTTTTTCTTTCTTCTTTTTCTTTGAAAGCATGGGGCTTGAAAAGAAGTATGTAATAGCTCTTTATTCTTCTGATGTTTGTGTTTGTAATACTGTAAATGTGAGTGACAAAGTTACTTCCGGTGTGTGTTTTTTGCTCCATCTATTGACAATTCTATTGATAAAGCAGACGCTAGCAGAGGAAAGCACTAGCCAAATTGGCTACTGTCTTGCTAAAAGGAGTCTATACAAAGAATATGGCAAGTCCACCAACAAAAAGAAAAAGTTACCCGTGGAATAGATATTGCCTATTAAACACGCACAACATCCCAATATCTAAGGAGGTCTTGGAAAGTGGTGCCTCTAAACCTTACGTAAACCCTGAAATTCAAATATATGTTAACTGTTACTTTAAACACTCGACTTTAAACATCAGGGACCACCATCTTTAGGGGAACAAGTTCATTCAATGTAGTCGAACCTAGAAAACCCACACAGAAACAGCAGTCACTTTAGCGATGCAGGCGAGAAGGTAAACAAGGTTCCGGATAAAGAAGCAATCCTACAAAGGAAACTGAAACACGGACAATCAGCAATGAAACAAGAGAAAGTGAAGCACGAGCATTCAGCAATGGTGCAAGAGAGGAGACGTAAAAATAAAGAACGATGCTGTTTGTGCCACTATGGCAGCTCGCGTTGCTGTTTTTGCAATGTAAAATTAAAATGATCCTATGGAGAAATTCTGCTTCAATCTCTATAAAATTTAAATTTTCTAATTGTAGTGATGCAGTTTATCTATACATGATCAAATTGTGCTCCGGTGCTGCTGTGAGTTGTTAAATGTTGAAATAAGCGGTAATCTCAACACCCAAGGAAAGTAGTGCTTGCTGGGTTTAGCACTACACCACCGAATCTGAGTATGTGATTTCTAGCGAAAAACTATTCTTTAAGGCGGTGCAAGTGTTGAATTTTTTATTAGAACGAAATAAAATGGAAGAAATACGAGAAACGCCAAGCGCAAAGGTCGAAAGCCTAAATTAAGCCCAACGGTTTCGTTACCACTTTAACAGATAGGGAAGTAGTGTAGCTTGCTGGGTTAAGACATGTGCACAAGGAGAAATTGAAGCTGTATAGCAAATCTATCTTGGTATGTAATTAGCCTGATATCATAACTTCTAAATACAGAAATGCACTACACAAACGGAAGTGATACGACAGTTTCTCCCGATTTTCATCCCGAGAGGGGATAGGACGGCTCCTACCGCGTTCTCAACATAGAGATCCTCAATGGGACACAACTGAATCTGAATATGTGGTTTCTTGCAAAACACTCTTTCTTTTTCCCCCTTCAAGTAATTAGCGATTATCTAAAGTACATCTTGTTAACCAACCATCTTATAAGCCGGTAAAAGTTGTCTATCTCTCTGTCACTTTTATAATTTAATCCCCCCGGCACCCGCAGTCAATACTCACTGGCAAAGCAAGGGCCCAAAAATCCCTAGCCCAAGCCCATCCCCTTACTTGAGAAAAATTATTGTGGTCGTTGTGGACAAGAAACCGTAATTTTAGCTAGCCAAACATTCTGTACGCATCTCTTTTTCTTGGGTTTTTTCTGTTATCTAAACCCTAGCTAAAAACCTTAAACTCGTTTCTCGAACCCTGTTTTAGGGCATACTTAAAAATTTCAGGGCATACTGAATAAAGACAAAAACTGGTTGTAAATAGTAAAATCAATAATCCCTTAACCAAATATTTTTAGTAATGGCAAATCTGCCCTTTTAGTGTTAGTGTTAATACTAATGATTAATTATTAATAATCTTGATTAGTGATTAATATTAATGATCAGTGATTAAGATAATTTAGTTATAAATTTGTGTAGATGAAAATTTTTGAGGAATAAAAAAAGTTAGGTTTTTTTGGAGAAGGAGAAGGGGAAAGTGAGAAAAAAGCTTGTATTTTGATTCAATGGATTAGGAGGGTCAATCTTCATCTAAAAAACCTAGGAAAATACACATCAATTGCAACAATGATCCGAAAATGGCTGATTTGTTAGATTATGAGAATGATTTGTTCAAACTCAAACTCAAGATGATGATTTTTATGAACCAAATCCAAATGATGAATACATATATGAGGAACCCAATGCTTCTAATACAGAGGTACACTTCTATCTTATGTTTAATCTCGTTTTTGTAGCTTGAAATCATCAAAAGTTTGTATGTTTTCACTATGGTTCGGCGAACCAGGAATATGTTCGGCTTAAATTTATCAGCCGTTCCCACCTGGTTATTGACAAATGATGAACAGTTCGGCTAGCTGCAAGTGTTATGGTTAGCCGCCGAACCTTTATTTTGTTATAGGTTCGACACATATTGTGAATATCGTAATAGCCGAACCTAACCATTAATTTTTTTTTGTGGTATAGAGAATAGTTCGGCTTATAATGGAAATATCATAACCAGCCGAACCTAGACTTTTCCATATACACTATAAACTAGACGCACATGGTTCGGCTCAAACTCAATACTATCGAATAAGCCGAACCCAACAACTGTCATTTGATTCTCCAACACAGTGAGGTGTTCGGCTTGTAATTCAAAATTATTTCAAGCTGAACCAACCGAGATCAGCCAATAGATAAACACAGTGGGTTGTTCGGCTTAAAATAAGTATTATCGAATACGCCGAACCCCATCTTCGCCCCTATCTGTCACTAGGTTCGTCTTAAAACTCAGATGAAATTTCAAGCCGAACTGTTCATATGCAGTTTCAGGAAGTTGTTATGAAGAACAGTTCGGCTCAAAGTTCAACTCAATTTTGAGCCGAACCCAATACTGTAACCGTCAAAACCCCTAGTTTTATCAGAAATTAAACCTATTCAATCGATGAAAAACAACAAATAAAGAGATGGGTTTGTAGAACTTACTTGTGTATCCTCATTTCCGGAGTTGGTGCTTCAATTGGTTGATTTTGTGTTTCAATTTCAGTTTCTACGCCTTCATCTTCATTTGGTTCTTCTTCTTCAATTGATGGATTAGAGATGGATTAGAAGACGATTTTGAATGCCTACTCATTGTTTTTTACCTTTTTACGAACCATTATAGTTGAGTTTAATCGACGATTAAATTTTCGCCGCAATGAATTTTTTTTTTTCTTCTTTGGAAGAGTTCGGCTAGAGTAGGGGAGGGAGGAAGAAGAAGAGATTATGTGAGTGAAACTGATTTTATTTTATTTTAAACTGATTTTAGGTTTTTATATTAAGGTAAAGGTAGATTAGTAATTAAAACTGTTGAAGGGTATATAGGTAATTGAACTATCCAAGGGATACCCCTTATAAGGGCATCCTGTATGGGATTATTGGTTTGTATGCCCTGAAAGTTTTAGGTATGCCCTAAAACAGGGTTCCGTTTCTCAACTTTCGTTCATCCATTACGACATTCATTAGGTCAACTTCGATCTGCCTAACTAATCTCAAATTTTGGGATGGCAGAGGAAAATATTGATAGGTTCGTTCATCCATTACGACATTCATTAGGTCAACTTCGATCTGCCTAACTAATCTCAAATTTTGGGATGGCAGAGGAAAATATTGATAGGTTCTTTGATGGAATGAGAAAGGCAGAGGGAGATCTAAAACAAGATTTGGAAGAGCTCCTGTATTTTCGAAGTATAGCCAAGAGCCCACGTGTATTCGCTCATCTCTCTTCTTTAATTCGCAAAATAGAGGCACAAAAGCTAGCGGTCAAGGTTGTATCTCCTGCACACTCAAACCCTTAAAGCTCTTTAGAACACTGAATTACTCATATATTAACTGTAACTTTATTAATATGCTGTTTAAGAAAGTGTGATGCTGGTTACAACTATCTGATTCTACCTATTTTATTAAACTTGGACTTGGATGACATATGTTGCATTAGTTTGAAATTGATATTATGGTGTGTTTTGCAAATAGTTCCTCCCTATAACTTACAAACTTCTTCTTCGCAATAAATCTTAACTATGGACTAACATTCAGCTTTAAACATCAGGGATCACCATCTTTAGGGCCACAAGTTCATTCAATGTCGTCGAAACTAGAAAGTACAGGCAAGAAGGTAAACAAGGTTCTAGGTGAAGAAGCAACGAAACTACAGAAAGTTAAACGTGAACCAGAACCAATGAAACATAAGATAGGACTGGTGATAAGCAAGGTTACAGATAAAGAAGCAATGAAACAAGAGAAACTTAAACGTGAACAAGAACCAACGAAACAAGAGAAAGCGAAGGGCGAACAACCAGCAATGGTGCAAGAGAGACGTAAAGATGAAGAAGAAGCTGTTTGTGCCAATATGCTGTTTGTGCCCATATGGCAGCTTGAACTGCGGCCATGTTCATTAGATTAAGCTGATTCCTATGTAGAAATTCTGCTTCAATCAATATCTATAAAATCTAAAAATTCTAATTATAGTAATGAAGTTTATCTATACCTGACCAAATAGTTCTCTGGTGCTGTTGTGACTTGTTTTTTTTATCAATCTGGTAATCTCAACACCCGACGATTTTAATAAACTTAGTATAGCTTGCTGGTTTTGGATATGTACGTGCACAAGGTGAAATTGAGGCTATATAGCAATCCATTTTTGTTTATGTAATTATCTAAAGTACATATTACCAAGACCTATAAGTATAGCTTCATTTAAGCCTGTGAAATCTCCATCTTTCTGCGCTTACATAACTTTATTTCTATATCCCATATCAAACTCAAAAGAAGAACCATAATCCATTTTCTCCCCAGCTTAAACCATAATCCATTTATTGCTTTCAAAAATCTCTTAAATTTCCAAAATTCATTTTCATCGATTTTAAGCTCCCAAAACCTCACTTATATGACAAATTTATGATCATAAACACTATAATTATTTATAAATTCACAACAAAATAAACTGAAAATTAAATTTCTCAAAAATACTTTTGAGAAGAAATACGTAGAGTATAAATCGCTGCACGTTATTGTTAAGAAATATCATAAGTGTTTTTGCAAGAAGTGTTGTAATGTGCATATCTGAATGTACAGTTTATTAGATTTCTAAAAAGTGTTTCAGAAATTTTTTTTGCTAGAAAAATGGAATATATTGATGAAGGAAATGTTACATAGCAGTATTGAGGAAGTCAGGGATATAACCCATCCATTCTCCAGAGGTTCTAGACCTTCTGCTAAACTTTGCTGCTTTATCAGCTAACATAATATGAATTCTACGCAAAAATTCAAATCTAACTAAACTGAAACAAGAACTGATAGTTTTACAGTCATCTAAGACTGTTTTATTATACCAATGCAATTGGTTATTACTTGAGTTGAAAGAGTCGATAACTATTTTAGCATCACTGACAAAACACACTTTTTGTAGACCATTAGCTTTAGCCCACTTCACTGCTTCTAGTAATGCCAGACTTTCAGCTTCCTCAGCATTCCTCACAATCCCAGCTTTGAGTTTGCATCCACGAAATGAACCTGCGAGGTCATACAAAAACAGATTGGTTAGTGTCTTTATCAAATGTAGCATCACTGAATACAATATAACAATCATGAGGCAAAGAATTTGTGACATAGTCAAGGGTTTTGTCTTCTACAGGGGCTGAACTAACTAAATCATGAGACTCGGAATTATTCAAATGTAATTCTGTATCATTGACTAGCTTGAGAGCCAATCTTGTTGTAGAGTGGTGATTAAGGTTTTTCCCTTGGAAAGTATTAAAACATCTTTCTTTCCAAATGCTCCACGCAATTGAAAAGACAGCTCCTGCATTCTTTATCAAGCTATCATTTGAGAGCCATTTACTGAACCACTCTTGCATATTAATATTTAGAATACGATCTTGGGCTATAATATCTGCAAAAGGGGTTAGAGACCATACAGCCTGCGGAAATTCACAATGTAAAATGATGTGTTCCGGTGCTTCAGCAATATCAGAGTTACACATAGTACAAGATGAGTCATGACCATTGGAGAGTCTCGCAAGAACAGTTTTGGCTGGAAGAATGTTTTCATGGCACTTCCAGACAAAGAGCCGAACTTTAGGAAAAATAGGAAGCCTCCACAGAGTTTTATAAACAGGGTTGAAACTCTGAGGATTGTTCATGTAAACATTCTGACCAGAAATAGTCTTATATGCCGATTTGACAGTAAACAACCCATTCTTAGTATGCATCCAAATGATTCTATCACAGCCAGATAAAGGTATCCTAGAACCTAGTATATTACTAGCATTCGGTTGTGTAAAATAGCCATTGACCAGCTCTGCATTCCAAGTTTTTGTTTCCTTATTAATGAAAGCAGAAACAGTAAAATTAGGGTTAGGATTAGAAACAAATTTAGGTTCTACAACATTTGGTATCCAATTATCTGAAAAAGCAACAATACTATCACCATTCCTAACTTCCCAGATGGAGTTATGCCTAATAATCTCAAGACCTCGACTAATACTTCTCCAAGTCCAAGAGCAGTCAACATTCTTGGCACTATGGAGAGGGTGGCAGTGTTTAAAGTACTTACACTTCAAATAATAACCCAAAGGGCATCAGGATAATGAATAACATTCCATGCAGTTTTAGTTAACAAATATAGATTAACATGCTTAAGATTACGGAAACCTAGACCACCTTGATATTTATGGGAACAGATTCTTGGCCAACCTCTTAAGTAAAGACCCCAATCTTTAGACTTATCCCACCAGAAGTCTCTTTGAGACGACTCCATACTATTAATGATGTTATCAGGGATAATGAAAGCATTCATATGGTAAATAGGTGAAGATTTTAGAACGTTTTGGACCATAACAGACCTACCAGCCTGATTAAAGTATTTTCCTTTCCATTTTGCTACTCTCTTATCGAAATGATCATTAAGATGATTAAAAGAATCTGATCTATCTCTAGAAATGAATAAAGGGATACCTAAGTATTTTTCATTTAGGGTTATTTTCTTAACTTCTAAATCTTTAATGAGACAGACAGCATGATCAGGATGAACATTGTTACTAAAAAAGCAACCAGATTTCTGAAGATTAATGACTTGTCCTGACGCCATACTGAAATCTTTAACTAAACCTAAAAGATTAATTGCTTCAGTATCAGAGGCTTTGGTAAAAATGAGACAGTCATCTGCAAAAAGCAAATGACTGATACTCGGAGCTTCTTTAGCGACCTTCAAACCATGAATGAGTTGACATTTTTCAGCATGAATAAAATACCTCGAAAATGATTCCATGACAATGATGAACAGGTATGGAGACAGGGGGTCTCCTTGTCTCAGACCCCTTGTTGGTCTATAAGTTTGACATATAGAGCCATTTAACAAGATAGAAATGCTAATAGTACTAATACACTGATGGATTAGATCACACCAGTGTTCAGCAAAACCAAAAGCTCTAAGAACATCTCTAAGATAAGGCCACTCAACTCTGTCAAAGGCCTTAAACATATCAAGTTTAAGGCCCATGACATCCCATTTTTCCTTTTTCCCTTTCCTTTTCATTGTGTGCACCAACTCATGAGCAATAATGACATTATCATGAATATATCTTCCCGAGACATAAGAAGCCTGAAAAGGGCTTATCATTTTGCTCAAGAGGGTTTCATTCTATTTACAATAATCTTTGAAATTATTTTGTAATTAGAATTGCACAAGGAAATTGGTCTAAACTCAGTAGGACTAAAAGGTTTATTGACTTTGGGAATTAATGACAGAAAAGTATGATTCATCTCCTTAAGAAGATGTTTGGAATCAAAAAAGCTATTAACAGTTTTCCAAACATCATCAATTAAGAGATCAATATTCTCTTTGTAGAACCCAGGAGGAAAACCATCAGGCCCTGGGGCAGTCCAGGGCGTCATTTGGTTGATAGTATCAATAATTTCCTGCTTAGTAATAGGTCTAAGCAAGTTTACATTATCACTACTAGAGATGCAAGGGTCAATACAATTGAGAATCTTAGTATTTCTATAAGGATTTGAAGTAGTCCCAATAGAACTGAAATGGTTTACCAACAGAGTTTCAAGATCAGCTCTACCATTAACCCACTGCCCATTATCCAATTTGAGAGCACTTATATGATTAAAATGCTTTCTCCTATTGGCATAATTGTGGTAGAACCCAGTATTCCTATCAAAGGATTTGAAGAACTCTTGTCTAGATTCCAGAGCATAGAAGTCCTCTTGAACTTTCTGTCAGTGTTCTAGATCAAACTCTACTTGTTTAATCAATTCCACATTACTTGGGGAATGTGGAAGATTATTTAGATCATTGAGTTGAACATCCAGAGTTCTGACTTTGTTATCAATATTACCAAAATGGTGAAGGTTCCATAATTTTAGGTCATGTTTAACATTTCTCAGCTTATTAGTAAATTGAAAAGAAGAGGAACCTCTAAAATCCTTAGAATAAGCATTTTTAATGACATCTCTTACGGAAGGATCACTACTCCAACATTTAAAGTATCTGTAGGGCTTACTACCTTGGTAAGACACAGAGTTTGTCTCCAAGATGATTGGTATATGATCACTGCCAATAGTATCAATATGGGTAACTGGGGTAGAACCATAATGATAAAGCCAGTGACCATTAGCCAGGGCCCTATCTAATCTAGCATAAATGCAGTTATCTCCAGACTGTTTGTTGTTCCAAGTAAATCTGTTACCAGTATAGCCTAAGTCTAAAAGATCTGCCTTATCTAGAATAGTTTTAATTTCAGGGAATTCAACAATAGTTGGAGTAGATAAAGAAGACCTTTCTTGGGCATGCATAGTGATATTAAGGTCACCTATGATAACCCAAGGGAGGTTGGCTTGATCACCAATTTCACTTATATATCTCAATTGTGCCATCTTTTCTTCATGATACACAGAACCATAAACAAAAATGACTAGGAATTTTGGTTTACTAGGATTATCAGATATTATGACATTTATCATCTTATCAGTGTTATGGACTATTTCACAATCAAAACCAGATTTCCAAATTAAAGAAATACCTCCAGCTCTACCTATGGAAGGAAACACCCATCAGTTAGGGTAATTGAATCTACTAAGATATTGATTCATCTTAGCAGACTCATTTTTAGTTTCACACAGGAAAATCATGTCAGGGTTTTGACCTCTGATCAAATTCCAGAGTGAATTTCTGGTAGAAGGGTTGCCGAAACCCTGAACATTCCACGACATAATTCTCATTTTGGAGGAGTAAGAATTTAATTTACTACCAGAACTATTGTATTGAAAACAGTACAAATAATTATGATTGGATGAACTAATAACCACACAAATCAGTTGAAATTGATTAACAGTATAACAGCAAGCATACAAGTGATGATTATAAGACGACCTAAACTAGTAAAAATGACTTAGAGACTCAAAGGATTAAGACAGGAGGAGGTGAATAAAGATTTTAGGGATTATTCTAAGATTTTGAGGAACCCTAAAATTTAAAATCACACACAGATCAATCGAGAAAACAGGTGACGGATACAAAATTGCAGAATTAATGAAAGGGTAAATCTTAAACAGAAGAGAAGAGATCGTAAAAACCTGATTTGCTGCACTTGTTGTTTGATCTGTAGCAGGGGGATGGAACACCAGGTTGTTTGATTCTCTTGCTATATTCTCCACATCTACCATGTTCATGTCACCACCACCAAGACTGGTATCATCGATCTCTGATTGATCTCCTCTACCGTAAATAGTAACAATGGTGAAATTGTTGCTAATAGAGTTAGGGTTTGAGGATTTCATGTCTAGAAGAACATAGTTATCTTCTAAGCCCGAGTCTCTACTTCTCTTATTTTTCCTTGGATACGAATCTTCTTCATCCGACCCGCCTGACCCGACCGCTCCACCAGTATTACTATTACCCGGTTCGTTAAGTCCATTATTTTCAGCTGTGCTATTGAGCATATTTTGAACCATATGTGCGTGTTTCGCATAGTAAGCTTTGAACGCTGGCTCTGTCATGCCAAAAATGAATATATGCCAGGTTCTCTCTTCACATAGCTCATCATTGTGTGCAATTGTAAAACAATTAGGACAGATTTTCCTAGGTTGTTTCACAAAATGGTAGCGAGCCCATATTTTCTCATTAGCAGCTGTAAGTAACCAGTTTCCTCTTTCCAACGGTTGACTGAGATCAACCTCAATCTTAGCTGATACAACTCTACCTCTTATGGTGTAACCTTTGGAACCCTCTTCAACTATCTTCCTTCCCATGTCATCACATAATTTGTTAATAATACCTTCATCCAGATGCTCAAGGTACAGACCTTTTATCATTACAGAGAAGATCTGATGAGTGAAAACATAGTTATCAAGTGGAATTGAATTATCATAAGGTTTGAGGACCACCAAATGTTCATGAATGATCCATGGAACATTTTTCATAACATCAGCAACATCTTCTGCAGATTTAAACTTGAACACGTACAAGTTTCTTCCCATAGTATTAATCTCGACTTTTCTATGTCTTCTCCATATTATGTTAACGTCTCTCTGGACTTTTTCAAACTCAATATCATCTTTAGATATAATCTTCCCAAGAAGACTATTGCGCCATTTGTTAGCAGCTGCAGCTATCTCTTCTTCAGAGATCAGACTCCCTCTTGAACGACTTGGATTTACCCCTCCCAGAGTTGATTCATTAAACCTTTTTGTAAGAGCAGCCAATTGCAACCTTGAACCTTGCGACATACTTTTGAGGGTTGAGAAACTATTACTTTCTGAAGAGAAGGAATATGTTTTAGGAGATGAGGTTTTTCTTCTTAGGTATCTAACTATATAAAGAAGATTGGGATTAGGGTTTCGACCTTTGACTTCAATTCTGAAGATATTCTTTCCTAGAATACGGTTTCTTGTTGAGATATTCCAGTGATTTTTGTTATAGGAAATCTCACAGAAATGTAGCTTTATTTTAGGAAGGTAGAATTCAAAATTTGAAATTTCCAGGAATTGCGGCCATTTGTGTAAACTGTTACCAAAACTACCCCTATCTCTATCGATGTAGCAAAGAAGAACCAATGATTTTGACGATGAACCAAATATGGACGATGATTAAAACTATGATCGGAAGTGAAGCCTACTGCTTCATGGATCAAGATGAGTGAGATCACAATGGTGAATACCAATATAGTAGATTGACGTCTGCTGTTGATGATGAACATGTCCATATTTCAAATATGGGGAACACTACAGTTCCTAATGAGTAGGAGAGAATCAAACTGCACCATTGCCCCCTTAAAAGACCACAATCGGTACACTACTTAGATCACAACGTGCTGCAAATCACAAGGATTAGAAATCCATAAAACACATAAAAATAGAAGATTAAGAAAAATAACCAGATTGTTATATAGATTGAAAAAGAACGAATAATATAAGACCTAATAGCATGTAATCAGAATTCAGCAAAAGAGAAACAACATTAGATGAAGAAATCAATCAAGAACACATAAAAAACAACACAGAAAGCAAATTGAGAACAAAAACTTTCACCGATTTTTCTAACTGAGCCGACTCAAAAGTCGCCCGATCCTCAGAGCGCCTCCATTAGTAGTGATTGTTTTAGAATTCCCTAAAAAGTGTTTCAGAATGGTAGTCTGAAGTCTATCCAATTTTTTAGGAAATTTTCTTTATTCTTCTGACCTATCGGTTAATCGGAACCGACTGTCCAAAACCGGACTTAAAAACGTATACGAAGCTAATTTTAGCTAGCCAAAACCGGACTTAAAAACCGGCCTGCGTTAAGGTTTTTAGCTAGGGTTTAGAGTCATCCAATAGCTAATTTTAGCCAGCCAAACATTCCTTTTTGGCATCTCTTTTTCTTCAGATTTTACTGATATCTAAAGTTTACACCCTAGCGAAAAACCTTAACTCGTTTCTCAGCTTTCCTTGGGTCATCCATAATCCATTATACAAGTAGGAGCTTAGAGGCCATCCAGTACGATATTCCTGACAGATAAAAAGTTTTATAATGGCAGACGGAAATATTGATATGTTCTTTGATGGAATGAGAAAGGAAGAAGAAGATCTAAAACAAGATATGGAAGAGCTCCGTTACCTTTGGAGTATAGCCAAGAGCCCACGTGTAGCAGCTCATCTCTCTTCTGTAATTCGCAAGATAGAGGCACAAAAGCTAGTCAAGGTTGTATTCCCCTCAAACCCTAAACCTCTTTAAAACCCTGAAATTCGTATGCTATTGTTTTGTTTTATATGAATGTGGTGATCAGATCCTCTGTCGAATTTGGTAACCCCTTTGCAGCTGTCTTGCATTAAATCCACAACTGAACAATCTGTTTTATCTATCTGATCAAACTTGGACTTGGATAACATATGTTGCATTATAGGCCAAATAGTTCCTTCCTTATAGCCTGCTTTGCTTAAACCTAATTATGAACTAACATTAGACTTTAAACATCGGGGATCACCATCTTTAGGGCCACAAGTTCATTCAATGTGGTCGAAGCTAGAAAATTTACATGAAAACAGCAACTTTAGCGGTGCAAGAGAGAAGGTAAACAAGGATCTGGACAAAGAAGCAATGAAACGAGAGAAACTCAAACGTGAACAAGAAACAATGGAACAAGAGAGAGCAAAGGTGCAAGAGAGACGTAGACAGGACGATGCTACTGCCACAGCTTGCCTTGCTGCATGTGTCATATAGAATTAAGCTGTACCGTATGGATAAATTCTGCTTCAATATCAATAAAATTTAAAATTTCTAATAACAATAATGAAGTACCAAATAGTGCTCTTGGTGCTGCTGTCACTTGTGTTTTATTGGTCTAGAAGACTGATTAGTAGTGTAGCTTGCTGGTTTTAGATATGTGCACAAGGAGAAATTAAGGCTAGCTACATAGCAATGAATCTGAATGTGTGATTTCTAGCAAAAACCTTTTCCTTTTCCTATCTGAAGTACATCTTATCAAAACCTATAAGCATAGCCTTATCTTAGTCCCTGAAAGATGTCTATTTTTTCTGCATTTACATAAATTCATTTCTAAATTAAGATACAAACCTGCAGTTTTGACTTCAGGGCGTAGGCATACCATTAAATGGCTTTCTGATGACTGTATAATTTGTATCATTCTGTCACCAACTTAATAGCTTCAATAAAACCGTAGACAAGACCATGACCATTCGCCGAGCGAACCAGTCAACTTCACTTGTTGTTTCAGTGTAGAAAATATGTTTCGTAGTATATACACCAGACCATATGACGAGACTAATTAATAATTTGCACAATCGACGAACCCAGGCATTATAGGAAGCTACCAAATTGAAGGATCACCTTATAAAGGAAAAAGATATGTTTATGTTGCCACCTAGAAGTATAGAAGATCTTAAGTACTCAATCAACTTTATATAAATGGCAATTAAGGAGCCAGATTGCTAGATGCACTCAAGAAGATGACACAAACCACTTATAATACTCTAAGGTCATTTAAATATTTACAGCGCTATACATATATCATGTTTATATATAGTATATGGAAGGAGAAAACCAGCAAATATAAGGCTTCGAGTACTTAAGCATATGCATTAAGCAGTCACGTGGTTGGACTCTTGAATACTAAACCAAATCAATCAGCTTTTGTTGCAGTTCGATTGTATTGATTCGTGTAAGATCTCTTACCTGCAGCATGTGCACAAATCATCAGAGGGGATAACTAAGAAGTATTTATTTTAGCTAAATTCATACTAAAAACTACGTACAGTACTTAACCTAAATTTCGATTGAATGAATGATATTGGTGTACCTTAATCTGAATAGTATGTAGTGATTTTTCATTTACCCTAGTCGAAACACAACTAACAACTGTAAGTAGTCCATCTTCGAGTAGTACTCGGAGCACTCTTGAAAGTGGAAGCAATAACCCATCACTACTAATAACAACTTCCAAACCTGAAACACACGGCCTAACCGTCACAAAATCCGGATGTGAAAACCTGTTTAGTCCTCTAGGAATAACAGATATAGGTTTTGATATATTGTTGATAGACGATCTGTTTAGCCTATCTCTCTTATCATTCATTTCTTCAATCATTTTTTGTAAATTCTTTATGTACTTAGTTGCTTCATTCATATGGTCAGATACTGATCTCTTTCCCTGAAAAACAAACCAATGACATACATAAATCTATATATATATATATAGTTAACAAACAAACAGAAAACCAAAGAACCTAGATTGAATTTTACACAAAATAAACAAAATACATACAATTATTTGCATGTTATACCTTGATATATTCAAGAGGCAGAAGTGAACGAAGCAACGCGTGAAGATTTGCCATTTCTTGCCTTCTTTGCCTCTCAACATCTCTTCTTACAACCAGTTTCTTCTTACTTTCATCAGCTCTTTGACTTGCTGGATTATTTTGTTTTGGAGTATTATTAGCTGATGAGTTGCTAGCTGGGTGGTCCATATTAAAGATAGGGTTAAAATCATCAATGCTAAAAGGTTGAAATTCTGGGACAATATGTTGATTATTATCTGGCTCTTTTTGTTGTGGTTGTTCACAAGATTTTGAGATCTGACACATCGACTCATTGCTTTGTTGTAAAGGGTATAAATCGTTATAATTCATATTCTCTTATTATTAGCAGATGATCTTAATAAGAGAATATATGTTTGTTTTAGGGTTAGAAGATGAAGATCTGTAATGGGTTAAGATACTCTCTGTGATCTCTCTTCTATAAAGTTTGGACTACATGAACTGTACATTTAGTATACAAATGGAAACCTTTAGTCTGCATTCACATTAGTTGTAGGACCATTTCGTGTATTATGCATATTGTACTGCTGTTTGATACGATATCTTGCACGTGGAGTAACTTATATCGAAGTAAGCCTTGTTTTTTTATGTTTGTGGAAGATCTCATTCTTAATTTGATGCGTTCAGCTCTTATTATGGATTTGTTACTAATATAAGAAACTCCAATGGGAATAAACTAATATCTAAGTATTTTACTTTGATTGATACATGCATATAATACAGAAGGGGCATCTGGATGTGTGGTGGGCTGTATATACCAGTGCAAAGCTATGGATGGCCTGGAGTTGGAGGGGTGATGACGACATGGATATAACTTTGGGATTTAAGAAGAACCCGAATGTTCAGGTGGTTTTTCCATATAAGACAGAGCCCCACTCGTCTACCTATTTTAGGTACAGTGGCGTGGTTTTGGAATTGCAGAGATTGAGCCAGTCTTGCCATATGAGTTTTATTTGTTAGAGTTTCGGATAAGAAAAGGATGATGGGCTTGTGTAGAGAAATCAGCCCTTTTAGGTGCTGAATTGCTGTTTGGATTATTGATTCTTGGCAATTCCAAGCTAAGATGCTCATTTTGGCTTGCCGAGGTGGAAAAAGGGTATGAAAGGAGAAGCTGATAAGAGATTAGGATAAGCTGACTTGATAATAGAATGATCAAGATAGAATAGTTTCTGAGAGTGTTATGGTTTGTAAAATGGGCCCAACAATCTTCCCCGCCAACAACGCTGGAACATCATGTGTTTTGCTAGGAGACTTTAACGAAGTAATGGACCAATCGGAAAAAAAAAGGAGGGAAGCCAATAACATATGCACAAATGCAACCTTTCCTCACAATGATAGATCATATGGGATTCATGGATCTAGGGTTCCGCGGAGACACGTACACTTGGACAAACAATCATCAAGGATAAGACAATATAATGGAAAGACTAGATCGAGCCATCGCCACCCCGCATTGGCGCACTGCCAACCCGTATGCAGGTATTACTCATCTCCCAAGAATTACCTCTGATCATGCCCCAATCCTTATCCAGACCCAAGCTATAGATTGGCATGGGTAGAAGAACTACAAGTTCGAGCATCTCTGGTTATCTCACCCACAATGCAAACAAATCTTCTAGACAGCTTGGAATCAACAAAATGATCCGGAACCTGCTTTAGACCTACAACTAAATCTCATTACAACATGGGAAACCCTTATGGAATGGAACAAAGAAACCTTTGGACACCTTCCAAAACTAATCAAGAATTCAACGTTTCAAATGGCACAACACCAATGTGATATCCGAAGTGGTGCTGAACTAGATTACTGGATAACCCAAGAAAAGCAACTTCGAAGCAAGCACCTGACATTACTGCAATCTCACACAACATATTGGCAGCAAAGATCCAGAATCCAGTGGCTTCAATCGGGAGACAACAATACGACCTTCTTCCACACAAAAGAAACCATCCACCGCAGTTGTAACAATATTCAGCAATTGCAAGATCACCAAAACAACTGGGTCAGCGACAAAGATCGGGTAGTTAAAATCATCCCTGGTCATTTACTGATCAATGTACAACACAAAGCACAACCATAGATGAGGATCTCTTTGCAAAAATCACACCCATATTAACAGAACGACAATGCACCAAGCTCATGTAAGAGGTAAATACAACATAAATCAAACAAGCTCTATTTTCTATCAACTCTGAAAGTGCTCCTGGACCTGATGGATATACTAGCAAGTTTTTTAAAGTCTTTTGGGAAACCACTCACCATCAGTTATTAGCTATGGTCCGCAGCTTTTTCAGCAACTTAAACATTCACCCCCTCATGACCATCACACAAACATCACTATAATCCCAAAAATCGAAAATCCATCCAAACCTTTCCAGTTCAGACCGATTAGCCTTTGCAATGTTGCATACAAGATGATTTCCAAATTCCTAGTTAATAGCATACACCCTCTTCTCCCATTCCTTATAAGCTCATATCAGAGTGCTTTCATCCCTCAAAGATCTATTCATGATAACATTGCAATTGCTGGAGAGATATTTCATTACATAAAAACCTCTGCACTCACCAAAGATCCAAAAATAGCCCTAAAGCTAGACATTAAAAAAACTTCTGATAGCTTAGATTTGGGATTCATCAAGAAAACATTTACCAAATTGGGATTTCCAACCATTTTCGTAGACTACATAATGTTATGTATATCTACAGTCAATTACTCAATCAACATCAATGGTACCCCACACGGATACATCACTCCAACGATAGGCATTCGAAAGGGAGATCCTTTATCTTCTTATATCTTCATTATCTGTGCAGAGATCCTTTCCACAAATCTCAGAAATCTAGAAGCCCAAAACATGGTAAAAGGGTTAAGTATATCTCAGAATGCCCCACCTATTTTACACCTAATGTATGCAGATGACCTCCTTATCACCTATAAGGCATCTTATGAAAGCAACAACCAACTCAAGAAGCTTCTTCTATCCTACAACTCATCAGTGGGCCAAGAAATCAACACAACAAAATCTACAATAATTCACCATCCAACGATGCAACAACCACAGGTAGACGCTCTCCACCAGTTTTTTGACATGCCAACTTCATCGACACCACCAATTTATCTCGGAGTTCAGTTCAAACATGGGAGAACCTCGAGTCACATCAACGTTTGGCAAGAAAGGCTCATGGATGGATGACCAAATGCCTTAACCAAGTAGGAAGGTCAGTACTCATCAAAACCTTCTTAATTCCTACTTCAAACCACCTTATGCAAACACAACTGTTCCCCGCACATATTCACAAACAGATTGATCGGATCACTCGGAATGTTTTCTGAGGACACAACTCATCTTTTAAAAAACTACACCCCTTAGGATGGATCAAGCTAAACAAACCGATATCAATATGAAGTCTCGGTATAAGGAAAAGTAGTCACCACAATAAAGCTTTATTCATGAAAAGAATCTGGAATATCCACGACAACCGAATTCCATATGCTCCAGATTATACAATGAGAAATATCTACAAAACCAACCGATTTTCCAAGAAAACACACCCATCCCGTCCTCTTCCATCCCACAATGGAAGCAAATGGCTTCCCTCCTACCTATTTTCCGTCAATTCATTTTTCATCGTATCAGAAACGGTTAAGACACTCCTATCCAGGAAAATTGGATTCCGCAATTTCCAAACCTTGATCCCTCACAATGATACCCTATCCAATCAGTGTCTGATCTCATTGACCCTCTTATACATAATTGGAATCATGAACATCTGAATGAGCCGAGCATATGCTTATTCATTGCCCAATAGCGATCTCTACATGGACCAGCCTCCTATCTCGCATATCTGTAAATAGGAACAACAACCACATATCCAATATTCAAATAAATACTCAGACGACCATCTCTCAAATCCTTCAAGGCTCTATCCATACCCCCTCCATATCATCCTTCTATTTTCTATTATGGAACCTATGGACGTCCAGAAATGAAGTCATTTTCAAACAACAACATACGCCTCCGGACACCATCCTAGCTCTACCATTGAAGCAGCAACAAAAATTTGAATGGGAAAAACAGGTTCTTCCACCGTTATCCCCGGGGAACCGCCAGCTAGGTTTAATTCAAATAATATCAGGGCAACAATGACAATTTTAGCGGGCTGGACCAGACCAGATCAGGATTAGATTAAAATTAACACGGATGGTGCAGCCAGAGGAAACCCAGGAATGGCGAGAGCAGGCTTCATATGCAGGGATTCAAATGCTCACATTTTATTGTCCCTCACACAACCTTTAGGAATCACTTCACCGCTAACGGCAGAAACATGGGCAACATTACTGGCAACTCGGACGGCAACGGAACGCCAATGGCCAAAAGTTATCTTTGAGACGGATTCGGAAAATCTGATGCGCTTCATAAAAACATCAACGAAATCAGTGGTATATTGCGGAAATGATATCCGAAATCAAAAAGAGAATGAGACATATTCCTCATTGTGACATACAACACAACTATAGAGAAGGGAACCAAGCAGCAGATGGAATTGCAAACTATGCAACAGACAAAAGTGAAGAAGGAAACTTATCAACAACCATCTGGGACCAGACAATCCCATCCTTTCTACACCAAATAATATCGAATGGTTGTATGGGTACAAGATACCCTCGTGTAATAGCAATTTAGTTTTGTTTCTGTTTTTCTCATGCTTCAAAAAAATAATATACCGAAGGGGCATGATACTCTGATTAAATATTCTTTCAGAGAGTCTTGAGTGTGGTTTGGTCTGTTTCAGATTCGATAGTATAAGTTAGTAAGATTGACGGACTCACCATTGAGGGAAAAAAGATACTCTCTTTTAGGTTGCACGTAGCACGTAGACTCCCAGTTTGGATTTGTGTCCTTTCCGCGCTAAATATGCATTCAACATTTGGACGCACGTCTGCGCGTCGGACCATAAGTAACAGTATAAGGAGGTGAATAGGGAGATGGGAAAAAGGGATTTGAATATCAGTGCCGATTCTTTTCCTAAAAGTATGAGTGCACAATTATCATGATCTTAAGCCGACTTCGCATTCATTTATGTGCATTGGCATAATAGCAAACTAATGATTTTCAAAAGAGCTCATTTTGGTTTAAAAGTACACGCTGACTGTGCATGAATGCTTGATAACAATAGTCTTACGTTAGATGGCAAGATGAGTGGGTCCACAAAATTTAGGATCCACAATTCATTTTTAATTTTAAGAAATAATCCACACTACGTCATGCATGACTTCAACAATATCAAAAAGCCCTCTTGAAATGTCAAATTATAATTATAAGTAGGTATAGATATTGTACTACCAAATGTTTTCAAATCATATTTCCATGTATTAATTTTGTGAAAGCGTTAATAGTGTCCAACCTGATATGATATCAAGCCTTTATCACAAAAATCCATCCTAATACAATGGTATGTTTAATTATGCGACAACATAAAATGGTCATCAGTACTGTTTTGTTTTAAAAATAAAATATCAAGTTTTTGGAGGAGAAATTTCTATCAGATGAAACATATTTTTATTGTGATGAATCCATCACAATTTAGTCTTTACCACTGGAAAGGAAACATAGATTAAGAACTTATCCAGGGGATACCAAACTGCAAGTCTGCAACAAGTTCAACAAGTTCAAGATTATAAAGATGCTTCAGTGAGGACTGTCCAAGACTGAACTTTAGTGCCAACGTTTTGTCTAACTAGGACGTTAATACCAAGATTGGATGTCGACTCTCTCAGCTGGCTGTCACTATATACTCTAACAAGTACACAGATGCCTCTATGAAGACTTTCTAGTGATAAAATAATTTTGTGTTCGCCATTTCTGCGCGTTTGCAAGAAATCGGTATGTTCATGAACATGTAAAATATATCATCTACGGATTGAAACTCAACAGTAATTAGAACTGCTTATTTAATCATTAAGTTGCAGACAGTCCTTGCTTGTTGTACAAAGAATTTTTTGGTTTGGGCATATATATATTTTATAATATAAAGTGGATATATAGGTGGGTGCAAAAAATTGGACCAGGAATCATTTTTATTTGAGAGAAGATGATGCACGTGACGCAATGCATGACTTCAATGTTATGTCAGAAGATCCCTGTATTCAAGGAGCTAGCTAGTATATGATTAAACCGTTTCCAATATATATCACAAATGTCAATATCCATCCTGATATGATTTTCATTACAAAAATCAAAATTGATAGTGGTATGATGACATATTTTCTTATGCAAGAACTGTTTGAATTCTAACCTTAATTGAGCAGGTCCTATTTGTGGTAAGACAACAGTCATAACGCCATTGCGATCCTCTCGTCGAATACTTACCCTACAATGTCTAAACGTTAAAATCAATGATCGATTATCGAAGGAATGAGAAATCGGGTGTTTAAGAACCCAATATGTACATGTCAATTTGTTGGCAATCTTGCATATAAACTGCAATAAAATAAATAGAGAAGAAGAGAAATGCAAACCCAATTAAACGAAACCAAAGTCGAGGCAAGGATTATATCCTCTAGCCTTAAGACAGATTCACCCCGCATTGGTGCTTACGGATTATCGATGTCAGTTTCACATGATACAACAACTAACTTCTCGATGTAGTAGCACTCCAAACTTCGAGAAACGGCGAACCAAACTTAAAGTGATGAACTCTCTTTTGAACACAAATTAAATTGATGATTTTAGAATGCAGTAGGATGATAATTAGGTTTCTAATTAATTTCTAATCTAAATGTGCAGGGTATTTATAGATGTTAAGTACCTCTTCATTGAAACTATGTGATGCTTCATGGACATTTTTCAAGGGATGCCAATCAGAAATCCCTATTTGGTTTCACGAAGGGTTACGTCCTTTCCCCATGAAAGGTTCTTATGGTAGGCGCCTGTTAGTTTCGAAGTGAAACTTCCGTGAAACTAACTACCAGGACCAAAATCATATAAGGCCCAAAACAATAACCCAACTCCCAAATCCATTAAGGCACTTAACCTAAGATTTTTCATTCATATGTAAATTGATTTACAATTTTCCAACAATCCCCCACATGAATGAAAATCCATTGACTAACAATGCAAATGACAATGCAGACAGACACTAAAGAGAGTTCAAACGGAAATAAATTGCATGGGGATAGGTAGCTTTCGCCTTGAACCTTCCTTAGTGAATAGTTATCGGGCTTACTACTGGGTCAGTGTGCCAGAGGCTTTGAACTGTCAGTTTTTTAAGTGTAAACCAAGACAATAACTATCACACAATTTATTTCCTCACCAAGTTGGTTCTCATGGTGTTGTTCATTTCGGCCCTGAACAATTCCTGGAATTCATGAAGCACTTTTAGATAAACCTAGCCTATCAAAGGTTCCCACGGAAGCGGCCACACTTCTCACTTCATATAGGTGATTTCCTCACTATAAGAAAATTGAGCTTTAGGGACTACTTGGATTCGGTTGGTACAGGGGTATTTTTAGTGTTTAGATATCTAAAGCAACCAACATGGCAACAGATAAGCTATGTGGCTGAAGGCTTATTTGCTGGAGACCTGTACCAACCATATTGTCGGAATAGATATCTTTCAACTACTATGAAGCGACTCAAGTTGAAGTCGGCACACACATTCATTAACCATTAGCTTTCGTTGGTAAAACACATAAATCATTTGTCGCTAAAACATTTAACCCACACAAATATTGGTGGCTCAAAACTTAAACATTGTTGGTAGAGGTGGCCATTATACAACGTTTTCAGCCGCTAAAGGGTTTGACTGGCTGAATCTTAGTAGTTGAGGGTGCTGGTGAAGGGTTGGAGCCGCTATATGTCTCGATGGAAGAGAGTTTCCTTCCACTGAATTTTAGTTGCTCAAGAATTTAAGCTTCCGTAATGTTTGTTGGATGAGAATTTCAGCTGCTGTTTTTGCAGTTGCTTAAGGGTTATGCCACCACCTTTTCGTTGGTCAAGGTTTCTAGGCATCGGTTTATTGGTTGCATCAAGTGTTAGCTCTGAGTTGGTGAAAAGTTATATACATGGTTAATTCGGCTGCTTATGGGTTTGAGCCATTACAAACCAGTCAGTCAAGGTGTTATTACTGTTGCTCAAAGGCTTGTCCCTTCCACAGATTTGAGTTGAGTTGCTAGAGAGCAGTGTCTCGAGAATATCATGAAAAAATAAACATAAACTTCATTTTGATAATAATATTCAACTCACTAACATTCAAAATATCCAAAATATATTCAAAACATCAAACTACAGTATATAGAGGACACATGGGCCTTAGCAGTGATTGAGTAACGGCTGAAAGTCTAGATCTTTATTTAGCTATGCTCTCACTACAAAAATGCCAGGGTATCTGAAGGAACACCTTCCCAAGGTGTAGGGATCATCGGGATCCTCAGCTCCAGTGTTCTCTGCAACAGCAATAAGATCGGTCACTCGAGCATTGGTTTGACTAATGCACATACAGCCCCATGAAGTGCCCCACATGCTGAAGTTATTTACGGCAAAACACAAGTACCACTCGCAGAACACCTGCCTACACAAATTCATGGAAAGAACAGAACATTTCAGTACAGTTGTCTTCGCATGCTGATTTGCATCTGTTAAAGAACCAAAAAGCATTAAAAGTTTTTTTATCATTTGAGTTATGCTTTGAAACCAAGTTAAAGAGACGACTCACATAGACTACGAAGTTCAGAATTGGATCAGTTGCTCCAGATAAAGGTTAGAATGAGCAAGCAATTGATCTGCATCTGCAGCCGTACCAATTGAAACTTTCAGCTTGGACCAGGGCTTCATCCCCTAGAAAAGCATGAAACTTTTCCCTCCTTGTTGATCTTCTTTAGACCTTCAACATCCATGTACTCCAGACTGACCGATGTTCTCATCCTGTAATTTGAAATAAGCCAAGTACTATTACACAACCACAGATTCAACGAGGAACTAAGTACATAGATTTAAACAAAACAAAAAAGTTGGAATTGAACTGATACCTGCAGCATATGACTTCTTTGAAGCATCTTCTTGCGCCATAGGCCCAGCAGGCTCTGTCAATTGCCGAACTTCAATTTGCACTGGTTGAACTTGAGGAGGCTCCTCAACCTCTTCCTGTACAACCACCTCTTCCTCATTGTTCAGATGATGATGAACTTCAACACCATTACTCAGCTCCTCCGCAATAGGTGCTATAGTATCTGGCACGGCGAGATCAGGGACATGAGAGGGTTCTGAAAAGGAAAAACAATATTCAAGTCCCATTACAGTAAATAAAGAAGCAGAAAGAAGAATAAAAGAATGAGACCACCAAGTTCTTGAGATGCTGCTGTAATGCTTTCACTTGTTCCGTTAACCAATACGGGCTCAGGCTTCAACACTTGACCCTCTCACGATACCTAAAAACATCATTCCGAACGTGGTATCCGTTTTCCTGTGGGGCCAGGAAAAATGACTGTGAACTTCCTCCCTACTTTGTACTTCCCAGTTGAACATCCTGTTACCTGAACAATTACCCCATCCTTCGAGGGTATTAAGCATCTGCAGTTTTTAACTCTGCCGTAATCTGTGCAGTTCAACGATAGGATCTTGTAATTAAAGTCCTGGTCAAAAGCAACATTTCAAGTCAGCCAATTGAGAATTTTATTCATAAGCCCCTTAATAAATTTCAAACAAGTATATCAAAACCCTAAATCAGATCAATATTACTTGAAAAATACAAAAATCAAAATCAAAATCAAAGAAGGAAATAAATAAAGACAAAATCAGTTAACCGAGCAAGTACTAATTTTTCTAAAGAAATGGAAAACAAAAACAAGACTTCCATGGTCTTCCAACCAAGCAGGAGTTACAGTCCCACGTACAAGATAAGACTTCAATATTTCTATTTTCAACGACTAACCAAAACATAAGTGTATAACTAACTGGGGAGAGTCAAATAAAAATCACACAGGTATGTCGACTATTATTAAACAGCATGAAATGCAATCAACAAATAGTCTAAACGACACCAAACCCACTACAAAAGAGAGATTGGAGAATTTAAGAATGTGACTGATGTGGTATAAGTCTACTTTTCACTCATATTACTGCTAAAGATGCATACGAACATGCAGAGCCAAGAGGAACGCAGGTTTAGAAACCGTCATTTCTTCCGCCATCTCCATAACCACCGCCACCATTGTTATAGCCACGGCCACCAAAGTTCCAGGGAGGTCTCTCATTAGCATAGCTTACACGGATTTGTCTTCCACCAAGATCCTGAACAAACAACAATGCCCATTTAGCATCATTGTAGATGAACCACAGCTAATTGAATAATTGCAAATATATTAATTTCATTCACTTTTATACCTGACCGTCCATAGTAAGAGCTTGACTAGCATTCTCTTCACAGCTGTAGCTGACAAATCCAAAGCACATTGACCTCCCAGTTTCTCTATCCGTGATAACACGAGCTGCACTAATTATATGGTCCCATAAGTATTGAACATCCATTTAAGATAACACAAGGGAAATTTTCATTTATCTCAGCAATATTTGACATTCCAAATCTCATAATCTCACAATGCTGCATAAACAATTCAATTTCTTTTTAGATCCTTTCTTTTGCCAAGAGAGCAGGCAAAACTATAATCCCCAACATCCTAAAGAACAACTTGGTGCTCATACACAAGAATGGACAAAACCACTACAGCCAATACACGGGATATAAAAAAGAACCAACAACAGTCACTAACCGTCGGTAACTACACCAAAGTTGTCGAATGCTGCCTTAAGTTGCTGGTCATTGCTATTATAAGAAAGACCTACAAGCAATAATAAAAATTGAGTTAACCAGATGAAAAATATCATTTGAGGATCCACACTCCAATCTATCACTCTCAAATACTTGCATACCTCCAATAAACAGCTTTGATCCTCCAGGCCCTCCTGACATACACCGGACAGCATTGTACATAGATGCCAAAGAACCCTGTCCATTTGATGCAGACAATTTTTGCGTCACAAGGCTCCCAAGTTTACTAGCAAAAGCCATCTTTACTTAAAGTATGATTCTACAAGATACAATACGGAAACAAAAAAAATTGTAAAAAATTGAAACATAAAGAGTCTACTTCACAAACATAAGACTTGCAGATAATTAGATCAACAGGTGGAAACCAAAAATCAGCAGCCCAAAAAAACCCTACAAATCTAAAGCACTACAGATGTATTTGTAAACAAATGGTTAGGGTTTAGTGTTTATAAGCAAGATTTCATCTCTAGGGTTTAAGAAATTTCATCTTTAGGGTTTAAGAAACAAATCATGAGGTCGTTCATTGAGGTGATTAGAAAATTACAAAAAGTAGAAATAAATCCAGCAATTGTTAGGGTTTAGTAGATGGTACTACAGTTGGTCTAAAGATCTAAACAAGATCAAACAATACCCATACTCATAAAGCTTGGGTAACTGTTCTATCATCAAAAACCCAAGGAAACAAAATTATAGTTGAGATGTTGACAGATGCTTTAAAGGCGAAGCGCTGAAACAGATGTTTCTTTCTGAGGATTATGTGATCCAGGGATAGATATCATACATCTTCTGGTACTTGGCTTCAAGCATTTCTCTCTCCTGAAATTGCTTATATTTCATCAAGTTAAGTCTGCAATCAAGGAACAATTATGTCATTAACCCGTTGTTCGTAGAATCGAAGAACTACAACCAATGGACTTCACTAGAGAAAGCAAGCACGGACCAGGTACAAGTATCAAGAATAGATAAATGAAAGACTACACCATAATCCCTTCTTCATTTCCCTACAACAACATAAAAAACCCCAAATTTCAACAGTAATCTTTGAACCAAGTAGAACTGAAAATGTGATAACCAAATGTATATTTCATTACCGTTTGTTGGTGTCTGATCTTTTGTTTTGCAATTGGATGTGAATTTCTCTCTCGACACTTAATAAGAAGCCATAAGAACCATCGCTAATAGCTGCAGAGAATTAGGCCTTTTATCGAACAGATGATGTGCATTTCGCAAGTTATGGATGGCGGCAACTTTGTTGTACTTGTTCTCTTTCTCACTACCTGCAAATGTGATTACAAGCATAACCCATCACTCTTAATCCCGTCATAACCCATTCACCCACCAGATTTTTACTTCTTCAGTTCCCTACAACAATATTCAAAGCCCAAAATTCAAAACCTAAAAAAAAAAAGGAAAAAAAAAAACTAAAATTGTTTACATGTAAAATCCCTAATAAAACTAACATTAGAATCAAACCCTAACATAAAAAATTAGATGAAAAGGAAACCCTGAAATTGAAAAGAGAAAGGGTTTCTTTAGAGATCAAATTGAAAAAAATAACAAAACTTTAAATCGAATACACCCTAAAACTTGAAATCAAATACAGCCTAAAGCAATACACAAAAGAAAATTCTTATATTTCAACAATAAAAAAAAAACAAAAACCCAGAATTTAAAACGAAAAATCAAGGGAAAAAAGTATAAACAAGAACAGATCTGACTAGACAAATGAGATTGAAAGAGAAATAAATAACAAACCTGATGGTGTTATCAGTTTCATATGGATCCAACTAGGGATAAGTCTGCTTAGTCTCATATTTTTACCGAGCTTCTTCTTGATAATTACTGGAAATGTAAAAAACAAAATCAAAATCAAATTAGTGAATCATTGGAGTAGAACAAAATGGCAGAGATAAAAGTGACAAAAACAAAAGGGAAAAGAAGAAAAGTGGAGGAGTTACCATTTTCGTATCTAGTTCAGATGTAAAAACCTTAGAATACACAGAGAAAGCATTCGAGATCAAGGAAATCAAAAAAAACAACATAAAACCATAGAATACTGGGATAAAGGTCAAAGAAAATGAAATATCATGAACGGGTCTTCTGGGATTGGGGTTTTTCGATCTCATATGAGAGCTTCTCCGATGGGTAATGTGAATGCTTCATACATCACGTTTAAGACATCCTTTCAGTATAAAATCCTAAATATTATCTCCAACCCATAAAGTTTTCTATTTTTGTTACTTATTTGTAAGCATATAATTGATTAAAATTCAATCCATTTTTAATTTTAAATGATTTTTATTAATAAAAGTGTGACTAGGATGGGAAGACATTAGGGCTGAACACTAACCGCACCGAAACCCGAAACCGCACCAACCGCACCGAAACCGATAATCCAACGGTCGGTGACGGTCTTAATTATGATAACCGTTAGATCTTCGGTTCGGCCAACGGTTCTACCATTAACCGCTCCATAACCGAACTGAGTAACCGATCAATGTGGACCCTTGATTTATTCTATTATGATCAATCCTAGCCGTCTATTTTACGAGTAAACCTAACTATATAAACGAAAACCCTAACACATTAAGTGTTTCTTCGTTTCTCTTCTCCTCTACCTCTACGAGACTTCGTCTCGCTCTCCAGTCCAGTCGCCTGACTCGCCTTCACCACCAGAGGCAGAGATTTTCAGTCGCCTCCTCCACCTCCATGAAGAGATTCAAGACTCAAGAGCACCACCACCTCTAGTAAGTGTTTTATCCTCTTCTGTTTCTCCTTGATTGATTTTTTTTAAAATCAATTTCTAGGGTTTTTTTATTTTTAGGGTTTTTTTTTATTCACTACTTTGAGTCTCGAGATGGTTTGATTTCTGTTTATCAATCGATTTATGTATTGTTGTAAATCGATTTATGTTAGGGTTATAATTTTTTTTGTTTGTTTTTATGTTCTCAGAACTTGAGGAGCAGGAGCAGGAGCAGCTGGAGTTCTTCATTAAGTGAAGTTGTGGATTATTTAAAACAGGTAACTACTAAATAGTGTTTCTTCTTTTTGTTCAGAGAATTTTATTTGTTTTTGATAGAGATTTATAGATCTGAGCTTGTTTCATATAGTATGGGTTTATTTCATAGTATGGGTTCTTGCTTATTTGAGTTTTAGTTTGATGATAATGGTGATTTGATAAGACCCTCTGTTTGATTTTATGAATCATATGATTAGTTCATTTCATAACTATGTAATGTTATATTTGCAGTGTATTTAGAAGGTTTTTTGTTTTGTTTGTGGTATATATAACATTTCTAAGCTGCTCTTTGTTTAGAACAGAGCTTGAGATATCTATAGTCTGCTGATGTTTCTATAAACACATCCACCATTTCTTAACTTTGTTTTATTACATATCTGAAATCATCTTTTATTACTTTTGTGTGTTGCTTCTGTAATGGATATGTGTACTTGTATTAAGAACTTGCTAGCCATTTCCAACTCAACTAACTTGTTTACATTTCGCAGGGGCTATAACTGGTAATGGTAGGATCAAGTTCAGTTTCGTTATCAAGCTGCAAGATGTCAGGTGCATCTCCAGCCTCCCAATCCCTTGCAGCTGGGTCTACTGAAGTGACAACTTCTGTAACACCTCAAGTTGATGTTATACAAGAAACACAGCAGGCTACACAGGACCCTGCACCTGAAAGTGAACCAAAGAAGAAGGGAAAAGTTCGATCCAAAGTATGGAATGATTTTGTAAGGCTCAGTGAACAACAAGCACAATGTAAGCATTGCAAGAAGAAGTTGCAAGCCAATACTCGAGGAAATGGCACCTCCAGCATTAAGACACATTTAGGCACATGTCCTAAGAATCACAACAAGAAGCTGAAGGGACAACAGAGTTTAATGTTTCCACCACCAAGACCAGGACAGGCATCGCAACTGGTAGCTGTTAGTTATGACAAGGATATGTGTAGAAGGAGATTGACTGAGTTTGTCATAATAGATAAACTGCCATTTAGAATTGTAGAAGGAGAAGGGTTTAGAAGATACAGTGAACAGTTGGAACCAAGATTCAAGGTGCCAAGCAGGATGACCATTTACAGAGATCTTTTGACCATCTACAAAGACGAGAAAGAAAAGTTGAAGAAATATTTCAAGGAAAGTAAACAAAGAGTCTCTCTCACAACCGATACATGGACCTCTCCAAACAACTTCAACTATATGTGTGTGACAGTGCACTTTGTTGATATTCATTGGAAGCTTCAAAAGAGAATCATCCTGTTTTGCCAGATCAAGGGTCATACTGGAATAGAAATTGGGAAAATGCTTGAGAAATGTTTGCTGGATTGGGGGCTAGAAGATCTTTTTGGAGTGACTTTGGACAATGTCAGTGCAAATACTGTGGCAATTGAGTATCTTCAAACCAGTGTCATCAATTGGACAGGAGCAACAGTTAGATCTCAATACATGCAGGTTAGATTGCTTTTCTTAGCTCTATTGCTATGTTTCTTCTATACTTCTAGTAGTCTGTCAATTGATTCATAATGTTATTTTATGTTTGTTAATGAGCTTGCCAAAAAAAATGATTCATTGGGCTATGTTCATGATCAATTTGCTTATAGTTATGTATTATTCTCATCTTAGTATTCTTTTTCACTTATAGTTCTGTATTATTTCTTGAATCACTACCATTTGTTCATCACTATATTTCATATGCTACATCTTTTTCTTTTTATTTTCATTTTCATATGTTCCAAGAGATGCGCAGTTTTACTGATTCTTTCATGAACTAGCTAGGCAACATATCAACTTTGTGTCATTACTCAGTTTAGACAACATATCAACTCTGTGTCATTCCTTATAAATATCTATTTGCTCTCTTCATCTTCAGTTGATATGTTGGTTGGATTTAGCATACTCTGTGTCATTACTCAGTTTAGAACAAGTACTAATTAGAACTTGATACTCAGTTTAGATTATCTTTTTCCAGTGTTGCTTAAGATTATCTTTTTAAAATTGTATAGTGGTCTCAACTTATGAATTCAGTAACTTATGATATTTCCTTGTTTCATTCTTATCAGGTAAGGTGTGCTGCGCATGTTCTTGCGCTTGTTGTTAAAGATGCGGTGTTGTTGTATCACAAGTCAATTAGCAGGATCAGATCAGTTATCAAGTTTGTTACCAGTTCTCCCTCTAGGTTAGCCAAATTTAAAGAATGTGCTGCTCTTGAGAAGATTGATTGTAAGAAGATGGTTTTCTTAGATGTGAAGACCAGATGGAATGCTACATATCTAATGCTTGAAGCTTCCATTCCATATGAAAAGGTCTTTAAGAGGTTAGAAAGAGAAGATAAGAGCTTTCGAGATAAGTATATTTTCAAAGAATCTAAATGTGATGCTTTACCTATTACTGATGATGACACTGTTGTAATTGATAATGAAGATTATTTTCTTAGTTCTAGTGAATCTGAATGTGAAGGAGATGTAACTAAAAAGAGGAATACGAAGAAAAATAGCAAGCCCCGTCATCATGCTCCATATGCTGCAGACTGGTCATATGCTAGGAGTCTTGTGAAATGTTTAAAAATCTTCTTTGATGCTACTGTTAAGTTCTCATCTTCAATACAGGTTACTACACATGAGTTTTTATGGCAGCTGGCTTTGATTCATGAACAGTTGGTTCGTCTTAGAGTTATAGGAAACCGAGATTATCATATTTCTAGGATGGCAGAAATAATGTTTAAAAAGTACAACACATATTGGGGGGATTATGAAGATATGAACTATGTTCTGTTTTTTGCTAAGTTGCTTGATCCCCGAGAGAAAGAGTCTGGTTTGAAGTTTGATCTTGAATGTTTGTATGAGCAAGATGATTTCAGGGTTGGAAGTGTTTTGAAAGCTATGAAACAAGATATGGAAAAACTTTATGAAGAGTACAACACCATGTATTCAAATGCCAATGCAGATGAAGGTGACATCAGCTTTTGAACTTTAGTTATCTGTTTTTGTTCTACTGTTATAGATTATAAATATTGTTATCATCATCATTTACTAATATTGATTGTGCTGATGTCTTAGGTACTGGGTCAACAACTGCTGCAGGTGTCGATGACATGGTAGTTTGTGTGCAAGAAGAGAACATTGAGGATATGCTTGAGTCGAGGAAGAAAAGGCGAAGAATGAATGGTCACTCTACTCATCCAAAGTCAGAACTTGAAAGGTATTTGCTTGATGACTGTGAATTATCTACCAGGGATTTTGATATTCTGGCTTGGCGGCAGGCTAATAGTACCAAGTATAAGGTACTATCACTTATGGCGAAGGATATTTTGGCAATACCAGTGTCCTCAGTTGCTTCAGAGTCTGCATTCAGTACTGGAAAGTGCATTCTTACTCCATGGAGAAGCTCGCTATCTGCCAGGACAGTTGAAGCACTTCTCTGTACGCAAAGCTGGTTGCAAAAACCTATCTCTCTTGATTTCATATGTGACTATGTACCAGATGACAATGCCAGCATTGAAGATGGTAATGGAATCTCTTCTCTTCTTTTTTGACTTAAAATTTCTATTGCATGGGAATGAGAAAGTAGATGCAGGCATAATATGTGAATATCTGACTTTTGAGTAATTCTCTTTGCAGACATTTTGGGCAAGGATGAGGATTAAGGGGATGATTGGCTTGAGAATTGGATGGACTGGAGTCTTTTACTTGTCTTCAACTCTTCGTGCTACTTTCTTTTCTTATGTTAAACAGTTTAAGACTTGTGTTTGATCTTTAGACTCCTTGCTTTTGGACTTCAAGTCTGTTTGATCTTTAGACTCTTGTATGGAATGGATTAAGAATCTAGTTGTTATTTGTTAAGTATGGAATGGATGTACAGGTGCAGGTGCAGGTACAAAATCTGTCAGAATTTTCTGATATGGTTAAAACCGAACCGAACCGTAAAATAACCGAATAGTGTCGGTTCGGTTTTTAACCGAACCGAATTCTAAACAATTCGGTTACGGTTTTTAATTTGCTAACCGCACTACACATGGTTAGATAAACGGTTTTACCAATAACCGAACCGAACCGAACCGTGTGCAGGCCTAGAAGACATCCTCTAAGTGAATGTCTAAAACTAGAGGTTCACCTTGAGGATGTCTAACTTTTTTTTTGCCACATCATCTTCACATCAATCAGTTGGAGAAGATTTTTTATAAATATGGTTGTGGATCCTACGTGGATTATGACTTTTTTCTTCTCACACATTCCATTGGAGAGGCTCTGAGAGTAGGTTGGACCAGAAAGAGAAGGGGAAAACGAGAGAGATTGAGGCGGAAAAATGAAATTAGGTTTAACAAAATTTTCTTGTAGTGATGGAAATAGCGAAAGAATAACCCCAAGGCTTTTGTATTGAACTTTTGAACGGTGCATATGGATGGTCACACTGGTCACACGGATTACCAAAAAAATTTAGACAGTGGAGATTTTATTTGGGACTTTCATACGGATTGAGAGAAGTGTGTTTTCTGTTTTTCCTAAAACATTGAAGTGATTGAGATTTTATTTGTGCATTCGGTTTATTTATCAACCTTCAATACGATAAAAATCGAAAGAATATTAGTATCAATTTTGGATATTGTTATCGACTTATGGTAAGAAGTCATCAAGGATAACACGATGAACATCAGCAGGTGTTCCGTTGAGAATTTCGACTTCGGCGAAAAGGTCATTAAGAATAGATGACGAGCATCCGTTGATTTAAGGTTCCTCAAAATATTCTAGCTTAGTAATCAATCATAAAAATTAAAATCAAAATCAAAGTCTATAGTTGTTAATGAATTATGAAAAACACCAGAAGAGGAATATAACAAGAGGCGATATGTAAAGGTCTAAGCATATTTCATAAGATCGATTCAATTGTAAAATTAGAACAATTTGTATTGGAATCAATTTATGTAAATCTCTAAGAATACCCAATATGTTTTTTGGGTTTATTCAATTCCATATTTTTTATCAACCGATTTCACCAAATTTCCTTGAAGCTCGCTCAAATTCGATCGTCGTCAATAAATAACACATTATCCCGACGAATAATCCAAATTGAACAAACTAGAGTGGAATAACAGTGAGATAATGTAGGAAATTTATGGTGAAATTGTGGGATTACCGGAACAAATAATGATATCAACTTTGAACGAATTCGTGTAAAATTGAAGAAACTGAAAATTGAATCATTTTGACTTGAGGAGATTATATGAGTTTGGATAATCATATTCATAAGTTGAAATTTATATTGGAAGCAATTCAAAATTTTCTTATAAAATTTTAATCGAATTCGAGGCAATTATGATGAACCGAAAACAAAATTGAAAATAGATAAGGGAGCAAACCCATTTTCACATTATTATAAATTAAGTTTCTAATTTATATTTGAAGCCTTCATTTCTCTGTATTTGGTTTAATCTTGTTTTGTTAGTATAGTCATGCATCTTGGTCATCCGACTACCTATTAGTTCAAAATTATTATTCGTCTGGCATTTTGGATTCAGTCCTAAATAACTCACTATACATAATTTCATAATAGAATCCACTTTTGTTAATGGAATCATACTCATATTGATGTAATTTTGTTTTTTCTTTCTAAAAGTAAGGTGATGCATATTTATATCATCTAGATGCTCTAGCGATAAACTGGCCAAGACAAATTTTAATTGTTTTAAAAGAAGAAACTTTTCAAACTCTAATATCTTTGCGTACTTAATTAATAAACCATGCATATATGAAACTTGGTACGTAGTTATCATATCCTAGTGGCTGAAAGCTACTAACCACACCAACAAACTAATGTTTTGGTACAAGTGTCTACCAAAAGATTGACTTGGTGGCTACACATGGTGTCTTCAAGTATTTACCTTCTAGTGTACTTTGTAGTTGTCAAACTCTTGTGGCTGAAAGCTACTAACAACGCCAATAATTTGATGGTTGGTTGAGGTGTCTACCAACAGGTTGTTTCGTGGGTAAGATGAGTGGCAAAAGATATGTACCTTTTAGGGTACGTTTTTGTTGCCCAAACATGATGGTTGGAGGCTAATAACAACAAATACGATATTTCGGTTGTTAAGTTGTTCATGCTAAAGCCTTTCACACACTATCGTTGCTGGAAAACTGGTGGTTAGACATTTCCGCCCACCAGAGTTGTTTTTAGTTACAAACAATTGTTGCTGAAGAATTCCACCAACTGTAGTTGGTAAGAAAATAGTCGCTAAAGCCAAGTTTTCTTGTAGTGCCTATTTAAGAGTATCCTGCCATACCCTATTTGGAATTTCCAAATCTTAGGAATCATTAAAAGCATCGCTTATCCTTAACTACGCGACATGCAGCACTGTGTCATCATAGGAATGGGTAGAAACATATCTCTATTCATCTTCCCTAGTGCTTCGTGTGAATCGTTCTTAATTTCTGTTTTCCAGTTGAACCTAGATCTTGGGATCTCCAGTCAACTAGGTTGGGTTTCCCTTAATACGATTCGGTAGATGTAGGCTTTAAGCCCATTCCCCTCGATGATCTATAGACTTGCTCTCTGGACAAACCTTTAGTAAATGGATCCGCTAGGTTGTCCTTGGACTTCACATAATCAATCGTAATAATTCCCATTGAGATCAATTCTTTCACGGTCTTGTGTCTCAATCTTATATGTCGATACTTACCGTTATATATATCACTCATTGCTCTGCCAATTACAGATTGACTATCACAATGAATACATATTGCAGACACGGGTTTTGTCCATATCGAAATATCTTCTAGAAATTTCGAAGCCACTCTGCTTCTTCCCCTGCTTTATCTAAAGTAATAAACTCAGATTCCATTGTGGATCTAGCTATAAGAGTTTGTTTAGAATATTTCCAAGATACCGCTCCACCACCTATTGTAAATACATACCCACTAGTAGATTTAACATCTTTACAATCTGATATCCAATTCGCATCGGAGTATCCTTCTAATACAGGTGGGTATCTCGTATAGTGCAATCCATAATCATGGGTATATCTCAAGTACTTTAATACTCGGATTATAGCATTCCAATGGTCTTTTCCTGGATTACTCGTAAATCTGCTTAATTTATTTACTGCACAAGCTATGTCCGGACGAGTGCAATTCATCAAATACATTAAGCTACCAATTATACGATAATACTCTACTTGTGATATGCTTTGACCATGATTTTTTGCTAGATGGAGAGTTGGATCAATAGGTGTTTTTGAAACGCCTCCATCACTCTTCTCAAATTTACTTAGTATGTTCTCAATGTAATGGGATTGAGATAATACCAAGCCGTCTGATGTCTTAGAAATTTTCATTCCTAAAATAACATCAGCCACACCTAGGTTTTTCATATCAAACTTGCTTTTTAGCAGTTTCTTTGTATCATTAATAACATCCATGTTATTACCCATGATAAGCATATCATCAACGTAAAGACACAAAATTACACAACCCTTTGGTGTATGCTTGAAATAGACACATTTGTCACATTCGTTAATTTTAAAACCATTTGATATCATCACACTATCAAATTTTAGGTGCCACTGCTTCGGCGCTTGTTTCATCCCATAGAGTGATTTTACCAATTTACAGATTTTCTTTTCTTGACCGGGGACTATCAAACCTTCAGGTTGTTTCATATAGATTTCCTCATCTAATTCACCATTTAACAAAGCCGTTTTAACATCCATTTGATGTATCTCAAGGTTATATAATGAAGCAATTGTAATTAGTACTCGGATTGAGGTTATTCTCGTTACAGGAGAGTATGTATCAAAATAATCTAATCCTTCATTTTGCTTATAACCTTTTGCTACAAGTCTCGCCTTATACTTGTCTACTGAACCGTATGGTTTCATCTTTCTTTTGAAAATCCACTTGCATCCCAAAGGCTTACAACCAGGGGGAAGATCCACCCATTCCCAAGTGTGATTTTGTAAAAGAGATTGAACCTCACTATCTCTAACCTCTTTCCAGAAAGGTACTTCCGGAGTCGGCATTGCCTCTTTAAAAGTTTGAGGTTCAATTTCTAACAAGAATGTAAGAAAATCAGAGCCAAAAGATGTAGAAGTTTTCATTCTTTTACTTCGTCTAGGCTGGTTAATTTGTAAGTTAAAACTATCTTGATTAGATTGATTTCTATCAATCTGATCAAAAGTTCTCTTTTTACTCAATTGTTCATTTGAGTTACTTAAACGCGTACCTTTATTTATATCTTTACATGGAAAGATATCTTCGAAAATACGACATTTCTAGATTCAATTATCGTATTTGTGTGAATATCTGAAATTTCTGATCTATGTACCAGAAATCTATAAGCACTACTATTTTCTACATACCCAATGAAAATTCCATCAAAGGTTTTGGGACCTATTTTTACCTTCTTAGGTAAAGGAACTTCCACTTTTGCAAGACACTCCCACACCTTTAAGAATTTATAGGAAAGTTTATGGCCTTTCCATAATTCATAAGGGATACTTTCCTTTTTCTTATGAGGTATTTTGTTTAGAATATAATTTGCGGTAAGCACAGCTTCCCCCCACAAATTTTCCGGTAATCCTGAACTTAGTAGTAGGGCATTCATCATTCCTTTCAATGTACGATTCTTGCGTTCCGCAATACCGTTTGATTGTGGATTATAAGGAGCAGTAGTTTGGTGGATAATTCCATGCTCCGAATAAAATTCCGCAAATGGTGAATCATACTCAGTGCCTCTATCACTTTTCAGAATTTTAATCTTTCTATTCAATTGATTTTCTACCTCATTTTTATAGTGCTTAAAAATGTCTATTGCATCGTCTTTCCCTCTCATTAGATAGACGTAACAATAACGAGTGCAATCATCAATAAAAGTAATAAAATACTTTTTCCATTTCTTGTTTGCAATGATTTAAAGTCACAAATATCGGTATGAACCAAATCTAGTGGTTCCGTATTTCTTTCAACCGGGTGAAAGGATGATCTTGTTAATTTTGCTTCTACACAAATTTCACATCTATGATTTTAATCAATTTGAAATTTTGGTATTAGATCCATGTTAATTAGTTTCCGAATTGAACCATAGTTAACATGGTCTAGTCTACCATGCCATATATTTGATGACTCAACCAAATAAGAAGAAGCAATTTCCTTTTTATTCCCCTTGGGAACTACCATGAGTGCGTTTAATTTAAACAAACCATCACATAAGTGTCCTTTACCCACATGCATATCATGCTTTGATATGACAACTTTCTCCAACACCAAAACAATTTTAAAACCATGCTTAACTAATAAAGAACACAAGATTAAGTTAATTCGCATACCTGGTGCATGTAAAACATTACTCGAAGTGAGTTCTTTTCCAGAAATCATTTTGACAATGATTTTTCCTTTTCCGACGACTTTTGTTGTCATAGAATTTCCCATGAAAAGCGTTACATCATCCACATTTTGATAAGAAGTAAACATGTTCCTATCGGCACAAATATGGCTCGTAACTCGCTATCGATCCACCATTCACGAGAATTCCCAACCAAATTTACTTCCGATACAACTGCCGTCACATTTATGCGAGTCTTGGATTCCATTGAATCTATTGCTTATTGTACAGTAAATTTCCAAAGTCAGTTTCATTAACAACTAACCAAAACTGGAATACAATGAAGTTTACTGGATCTGCCAGTTTCATCTTTGCCAAAAAATTGCAAAACTTAAAATTCTTCATTAAGAGATGGGCTAGGGAGAATTATGGAAAGACAACTGAGAATAAGAATCTCTTGATCATGAGGATAGATGAGCTAAATTTGAAAGAGGAAAATGGTAAACTTGAGATATTGGAGTTTGCTGAGAGGGCCCAATGGAAGCAGCAACTTAAACACATCAGAATGGATGAATACAGAAAATGGCTCTCAAGAACAAAGGCTAACCAACTCAAAAATGGGGAAAAGAATACAAGATACCTTCATCAACTAGGTAATGACAGAAAAAGAAGAAATACAATTCACAAATTAGTGACTGCAGGAGAGGATAATTTCAACCAGTAGGATATAAAGAACACCTTCAATGACTACTTCTCAAGTCTCTACAAAGAAAAACATGTTTGGAGGCCTCAATTGGATGATGCAGAATGTCCTAAAATCTTTTCAAAATAACAAGTTTGGATTGAAAGACCCTTTACTGAGGAAGAAATCTGGTCAGCCATAAAAAGCAGTGGCAACAACAAAACTCCAGGCCCTGATGGGAACCCAATGGAATTCTTCAAAGTGGCTTGGCCAGTTATTAAAGCTGAGTTGTTGGAAGTGGTTCAAGAATTTGCTGAGTCCAAAAAACTAGATTGGAGAATAAACCTTTCCTTCATCACTCTCATTCCAAAGAAAGAAGAAGCAAATACTCCACAGCAATTTAGACCCATTAGCTTAGTTGGAGGAGTCTACAAAATTATATCCAAGATGCTGGCAGCTAGAATTAAGACTCTAATGCCTAAACTGATCAGCGAGCATCAGGGGGCTTTTATTCATGGAAAACAGATACAGGATGGGATCTTAATAGCAGGGGAATTGTTAGATGCAAGATTAAAAACTAAGCAGCCTGGCATTCTCTGCAAGTTAGACAATGAAAAAGCCTTTGATAATGTTAACTGGTATTGTCTGGACCACATCTTGCAATCTTCTGGTTTTGGAGAGAAATGGAGAAATTGGTTGTATTAGTGCATATCCTCAGCCAAATCATCTGTACTGGAGAATGAAAATCCATCTAATAAATTCAAGCATCAAAAAGGCCTCAGGCAAGGTGATTCACTCTCCCATTTTCTTATTTTGCTGGTTGCTGAGGTCCTCACAAGACTATTGAGAAGAGATGAAAGACTCCAAATGATCACAGGCTTCAAAGTTTTTGATGAGCGTAGAATCACCCATCTCCAGTTTCCAGATGATACAATCATCTTTCTTGATGCTAAGGAAGAAGTGGAGAATCTTATCATGATTCTACAGATTTATGAGGCTATCACGGGGCTCAGAGTTAACTTAGAGAAAAGCTTCGTGATAAGTATAGGTGCTGATCATAAGATAAATGATCTAGCAAATATTCTTGGCTGTCAGAAGGAAGTTCTCCCTGTTAAATATCTTGGAATTCAGTTGGGGGCTTCTAGAAATCAAACTAGCATCTGGGAGGGGATCTTAGATAAATTCAAAGTTAAGCTGGCTCTCTGGAGAAGAAGGTTTCTTTCAAAAGCTGGCAGAATATAGCTAATCAACAGTTCTCTGGCAAGCCTCCCTGTATACTTTCTGTCTCTTATCCCATTGCCTGTTTCAATAGAGAAAAAGATGATAAAGCATATGAGAGATTTCCTCTAGGAGGGCTTCTGCCGAAAGAAGGAAGATCTGTTGGATTGGTTGAGAGAGAGTGTACAAGCCTAAGATGCTTGGAGGATTAGGCATTAGAAATATCAGAGCCACAAACAAAGCCATGTTTTCCAAATGGGGATGTAGATATTCTCAGGAGAAGGAGGATCTATGGAGAAAGCTCATCCAGCACAATACAAAGACTGATAAAAATGACCTTTTCCCCAAAATTTATAAATCCATTCATGGGAGAGGATACTGGAAAGGAATTGAAAAAGAAAATGGGTTTTTCCAGTGGAACTCCAAGGTCAGAATTGGTGATGGGAAATGTTTAAGATTTTGGTTAGACCCCTAGAAAACTCATGTCCCCTTCTGTACAAGACATAAGAAAGCTTTCAAAGCTGCTACTAACTAAAAATGCCAAAGTAGTTGATCTTGTACACAATGGGACATGGAGTCTGCATCTCTCTCAGCCGGATGAGGAGATTAAGGCTGAGATTCAAGATATTCTCTTGTTGATTGGTGTGCCACCACACTTTGAGGCCTGTTCAGACACACTATCATCCACTTACACAGTGAAAGAAGGTTATGATTGGCTCATGCAATAGCAGCATGGAGGAGGAGAGGATTTCAAATATGTATGGAACAAAAAGCCCCCCCTTAAGGCACAGCTCCTGGTATGGCTCGCAATACATAATGCTATACCTACTGTTGATAATTTAAACAAGAGAGGTTGTCAGATACAAGATTTTGTTGTTGTTTCTGGAATTCAGAGGAGGAAGAAGTAAATCACATCTTGTTATTGTTCCCATTCGCAAAAAAAAATTGACAGCATCTCACTCTCCCCTTGGAGGCTGATTGGATTCATAAAGATGGGATGGAAAATCAATTTAAATTCTGGCATGCTTCCAGATGCAAAAATCCAGCTAAGAAGATCTGGTACATCCTCCCATTTTCCATTGTATGGGCTTTGTGGAAAGAAAGAAACAGAAGGGTAATGGCTAAAAAGATTAGCATAGACAATGAGATGGTCATCATAGAGATCAAAAGGATTATCTACAACTGGGGTGACCAACATGCTTGGTTCCGCTTCACAAGTTTTAGGGACATCCTCTTAAACTGGAAAATAGCATTAGATAATGGATGATCTGTAACTGAGGCTTTCGATTTTTACTCTGGGCTTTTAGTTCTCAGAAGTCTTGTAATGGGCTGTTAGACTGGTTTCTTTTCTAATAAAATTTTATCCTTTTTAAAAAAGAAAAAAACAAACAAACTAAAACACTGAAGAAACGGACCAACTAAAGTCAAATCAGGAAATGTACAACGTCCTCTTTTACATACGCTCTGTTCTCATACACTACAGACGAACATCAAAGGTACGGTAGAAATGAACCCGCGGCTTATAGCCGTTGGATTCGTATCATCTAGGTAATAATATATTTTATTATATTTTGAATGATTCTATTCATTAAACACCCTTACACTTCCGATTGAAATCGAAATAAACCCTGCATGGTATTCTCCCTCTTCGTTGAAATCACTGCATCTGTTCTCACCCATGGATGAGCAAATTCATCGTGGTAGATGATGAAGATCAGTATAAATTACTGCTACATCAGATGATTAGATAGATCAAGGACTTGTTTTCTTTGACAATATCCTCACCAAATTCTGTTTTTAATCTTTCATAAAAACAATCATGAATATGAAGAAAAGTGAGAGAGAAGACAAGAGAGGAACAACAATTTGGGAGATAATCCAAATCCAATCAAACTGGCAGTGGCGGAACCAAAGGGGGGATAACCCTGGCTGTAGCCCCCCCTTTTTCTTCTGAAACCTCGCCAAGTTCGTATTTTACCAGGCAAAAAAAAAAAAGTTTAGTCCACCGATCTCTATCAATTTAGTCCACCAAGCACAGCAGATTAGTCCACCAAGAAGAACAAAGAAAGAAAAAAGGGAGAGGTAGCTACTTATCTGAAATTGAATGTAATTATTGTTCACAAGATCAACTATTTTAAGTTTTAGGTCTGGATTTTTCTTTTATACTTCTCAGTATCATCTACAAGAAAAATACCCAAATAGTTATAACTTATGTTTCATGTTACTTAGGTAGGTTTTACAAAATTTTGAAAGGATGTTTACAATTTTCTAGGGTTTTGGTTGTTGTTTGAGTTGGATTTTGATTGATAGTTAATACTTTTCTAAGATTCACGCTTGTGTGGAATGATGGTGATGTATGCAGGGTTTTTCTCGGCACCCGGAGTCTTCCCAATAACTAAGAGCTTGAAATATCGTCACTAAGGTGGTTAAATATAAAATTTTGAGAGAGAGGTATCAAGTTGTTTCTCTGTTTGTCTGTTATATGGTTTTATGCTTTTGATACTAAACTTTGGTTGGTGACGTGATTTATGTAGATTAATTGAGCGATGTGTAGCTATGTTTGTAGGGAAAACTTGTGGCTATTGCTTTTTCATGTTTTCCGTAGTTCATATTTTGTGTTACTTAGGCAATCCTGTTTGTTTGGCGACAGACATTGAAGGCGCAATGATGTCTCCTCAAGTGCTCAATTAGCGTCAGATTTCTTTTGGGAGAAGGTTCTTAACCATATGTGTTATACAAATTTGGACAGTATATCTTTGCATTTAGGTTAAGTTAGTTTCTATGTCTAAACTAAATGCATACATGGTTTATTACTTGTAATATTGTAGGCACCCTCTTCTGTTTGATTATGGGTTCCCAGAATATGGACTATGAAGGTCACTCTAACCCGGATGATGTTGATGCTAACTTTGTACTAGGACTAGTGGAAAAAGTTGCACTTCCGATTTTGTTTGAATTTCTTTATGTTCCAACATAGAGTAAAGTTGTGATAAAAACAGTTCTTGATGCGGCACAGATTGCAGCATATTGATTTGGAATATCTGTTCATTTGTTTGTGGAAAGATATCCTTGTTTTACCAATTATTTAGCAGCTGGTTCCTAAGTTGAAAAGCTCCCAAGTGGAGAAGGTCTGCATCATGTGTTTAGTATGGCACCAAATACTCGCTGATCAGTTCCGTAATGGTGTGAATGAATGAAGAATGATGGTTAGGTGAGGGAAAGCCCGATGGTGTCACATGTGAGTCACTACTTTTGTGCGAATGAGGTGCTCGTTGTCAGGAGCAGTAATTCTTACGCAGTTTCTACCGTTTTCTACCATGCTAGCCAAGTGACAGAATTGTATGGACTGGCAGTAGTATAAGTCCGGCGCAATTTTTTTTTTAGCCCCCATTCTAAAATCCTAGCTCCGCCACTGCAAACTGGCCATGAGGTCTCTCACACAAAAAGATTTCCAAGTTAATTTATCTCTATTCTAATTGAGTTTCCTTGATTACAAATAGAAAAAAAATGAATTGTTGTCTTCTGGTATAGACTGTATAGTTCTTCTAGTCATCGTCAACTTTTCAACATCATTCTCTTTTTCTGTAAAATGAAATAAAAATTTGCATGTGTTCTAAAATAAATAATGAATTGTTGATTTCTTTTTGCTAACTCGTTCCTCAAGAACAAATTTTATTCTACCATGCCTCCCCTTAACCCACACTATGATTGGATCACGTACTGATTTCTTTTGATTTACTGAGGCATTCTCTGTACATTAAGTTCGTATTGCTAAGTTGTCCAGACTCCAGAGGTATATCAACACCTTCAGTTCTTACTCCTAAATTATCCAAAGTTTGATCTTCAGTTAGAAGTTTGAACCCATCCTTCTTTCAAAGCATCTTTTCCTTAAAAGAATTTTCTGGTAACATTATAGGATAGAGAAGAATCATAATGAATTATTTTTGACCTTTTCATATGTACTATAAAAATTTCTTATTACTTAGTGTGGGGATTTGCTTTGAAATACACTAAACGTTGATGGATGATTAATAAATAAAATTCTTAAAAATCTACAAAACAGCTGTCAGTTTAGATCCGACGTATAAGATGAATATCTTACGGTTATGAGCCGCGAGTTCATTTTTGTTGCTGTGCGCACGACCGTGTGCAGCACGACTCAAATAAAAATCAAGAGGTACAGTAAACTTTAGATGCTGCCAAGTTTGTCAGTAATCTGTACTAATTAATTAGATGCCAGGTTTAGACGTTTCTCTGACAATAAAATTCAAACCTCTTTTAACCCACTAAATTAGATAATTAATATCAGTGGATCTGACTTGTAGATTACCGAGATTAAACCCAATTCAAATTTCTGCCGACCTGTAGGGAAACTATGCAAACTAAATTTGGTTGGTATATCACGGTCAGAAACCAAAAACAAATTAATCAGTTTGTGTTACAGTACACACAAGATAACAAGAAATAGTCAGTTTTAAGATTGTTGGCAATTTTGTATATAAACAAAAGAAGAAGAGAAATGCAAACCCAATTAAACGAAACCAAAGTCGAGGCAAGGATTATATCCTCTAGCCTTAAGACATATTCACCCCGCCCTGGTACTTATGGATTATCGATGTCTGTCTCCCAGGATATAACGACTAACTTCTCGATGTAGTAGCACTCCAAACTTCGAGAAACGGCGAACCAAACTTAAAGTGATGAACTCTCTTTGGAACACAAGCTAAATTGATGATTTTAGAATGCAGTAGGATGATAATTAGGTTTAACTATGTGATGCTTCAGGGAGATTTTTCAAGGGATGCCACTCAGAAATCCCTATTTTGTTTCACGAAGGGTTACGTCCTTTCCCCATGAAAGGTTCTTATGGTAGGTGCCTGATAGTTTCGAAGTGAAACTTCCGTGAAACTAACTACCAGGACCAAAATCATATAAGACCCAAAACAGTAACCCAACTCCAAAATCCATCAAGTCACTTAACCTAAGATATTTCATTCATATGTAAATTGATTTACCATTTTCCAACACAATTAAATGAAAATTTAAGCGTGTAGTGCTAACAATATCAGTATGGGGGATGCTAATTGTCCCAAGGACACAGTTCTCTGGCCGACTTACCTCCCTCAATCCATTTTGTGTCGTTTTCTTCCGGTCATCTGTTTTTCTATATTTGTTTTGGAGCAGCACCGCATTTACGGTTCAAATACAAAATACTTACAATTGTAGGAATACCAATCGTAGTATTTTCTATACCACGATCTAACAAGAACATCATTTGCATTTAAATAACAAACAAAACATGAATGTTATGCCTTTAATATAAAATTATTAAGTTGTGGAGGGAAAATTTCTTTCAATTTTTTTTTGGAAACATTGGTATGTAGTCAGTGTTCCCCTTTAGAGGAGAATTATTGATATTGGAAGATAATTTGAACTAGACCACAATCTTATAAAGAAGTGTATAAAACACCCCTAAAAGAATAACATGGGTCCTAAACCCCATAATCAGGTTTTAAGGCTAAACCATAATTAGGCTAAATACATTGGATGGCATACCATCTCATCTCATCCACTAATATAAATATAGTGGGGAAGCATGCAGCAGCTAGGTCCGTCCAACCATCACCTAATTGTGTAAATCCCACTTTGTGACTGTTTATGTCGATAGCTGAGATGAATCCACTTTGTGACGCAATGCATGACTTCTTTGAAACTGGATTCATTATTAACCAAACACAAACACTAGTAAGACAGCTGAGATGATAGTTTGTTAACCATGATAAACTGCAATACGAACAACAGGATTGGCTTTCATAAGGATAGCACTTAAATCAAAATGAAAGCCACAACCGTAATTAGGTGGTGGTGCAGAGAGACACAAAGTTAGGTGGTGGTGTAGAAATTCAAGAAAATAAATACACGAGACTTTCTGTAAAGGCTATGCTACTAGCTAACTATTTTAAGATTCAACAATATGATCCTTGTTATCCCATGGTGAGCCCCTGATTTCTAGGGGAGAAATATCGCACAAGAAAAATATACAATTTCTCTCTAGACAAAACAACCTTAAGCACGAAAACATAACAATTACCAGGAAACAAGGCGACAAGTAATCACGTGGCAGTAGAGGAAAAGCACGAACGAATAGTTACGCGATAAAAATAACGCGGTTACTAACTCCATCAGAAGAAGTGCGAAGAACCAAGCAACATCGCGGTAGATAGGGACAACTTCCAAAAGCCTGGCGTGTAAGACAAATTGAAATAGAATCAGTCAACTATGATCTTACACGTGAATCATGATTGTCTTCTATTGATAAGTTTGCCTATATAAGGACTCAGATTTGATATAGAGAGAGATTAACTGAGAAAGTTAAAAGAAAAGAAAGAAACAAGTTTCATCTTAGAACTTAGCTTGCATCTTGTTGAGATTATTATTAGTCTCACATTGTCTGGGTAATCTAAGATCCTGTGGTTTATAATCCTTAGGGCCACTCCATTCATTTCCAATTGGTTTTGAGTTGGATGCCCATATTCGAACATGGTATCAGAGCAGGCTATTTGCGACGAGTCATTTGACCGCGCCTTTACTCCGCGTCACCCGATTTAATTGTCCACGTGTTAGACCCGAAGAAGCTACACGTGGGTGTGGGTGGGTGGGTGTGGGTGTGTGTGTGTGGGGGGGTGCGGCGGCGCCGGGGCTGGGGTGTTGAGATTATTATTAGTCCCACATTGTCTGGGCAATCTAAGATCCCGTGGTTAATAATCCTTAGGGCCACTCCACTCATTGTCAATAGGTTTTAAGTTGGATGCCCATATTCTAACACATCTTTGTATATCTCCATTGTTGTATACAAAACTTAGCTTGAATCTACTGTAAAAGTAACATTCATTCACTGTAAAGAGTTTAGAAGAATCATATGAGTGTCAAAGTGGTGAATAATATCATTAATGTTAAGGTTGATCAATATAACTTAAACTTTGTGTTATTATCATTACACGGGTGTAGTTGTGGTATTTTCCACAACTACATTTTGGCGCTAGAAACAGGGAGGATTTATCCTCACCTAATGATCAGTAGCTTGGAATCATCATTCCTCAAAGTTTCTTTGTTATCTTTATTCCTTTCATTATTCTGTCTACCATGAAATTTTAATAAACACATCACCATCTCTTCACCTTATTTGGAAAGTCTTCTTCAAGAACTTTTTATATCTCAAAGTATTAAGAACACACGGATAAAGCTCTCTCTCGAGATACCATCTCTATAATAAAAATCAACCAAATCCCGTTCACAAATCCCCCTCTAGCAGGATGGTACGAGTCACGTCAAGGGCAGAACACGTTATCACTACACGAAGAGGCAACAGGGTCGCAGGAAGAATAGAAGTAAGAGATGAAGGAGAAACTTTAGCTACAAGAGAAAGGCGGGCCCTAGAACGACAGAACCGTAACCGCATCCTGATCTCCATCATAGAGGAAAGCCAACACAATGACACAACTGCCATTCAAAACATAGTACAACAGAACAGTAATGAGGAGAGAATCATCTATGAGGAATGTCTCGTCCACACAACCGATACGGAAACAATAGAGGATGAAAATCAGGCGATGCAAATTGGAGGTGAAAATCCAAGCAATGAACTTGACCATCCAAAAGTTAAGAGAACGTCTCGCGCAAGACAGACGAATTGAGAGGGAGCTAAGGATAATACTTGAAAAAAGTAAAGAAAGAGATACAGAATTAGCTGTGGAATGAGCAAATCTAACGCGACAGAATGCGTTGTTAACATAAGAAAATAACATACTAAACGATGACAGGCAGGCGCGGACATATACCGGAGAAGAAGAAACCCAAACGAGTAGGAGTTCGATAAGGCGGGGGAGGGAACATCGTGTAAAAGATAGAGAGGTACAAAATGATCGTGAAGAATATGAAAGAGAAGTACGCGAAAAAGAACGAGAGAGAGAAGATGCACACGACAGAGAAAGAAGGCAACAAGAACGGAGAGAAAGGCGAAGGAACCGAGAAAGGAGATAAAGCCTAGAGTGCGAAAACCAAAGATACGATGGAAGGAGAGGAGTTAGTTCAGAATGTGAAAACCAAAGATGTAGGAGATAGAAAAGTTTGGAGCGAGACACGAGAATGGCGATAGAAAGGAGTTTGATAGAACAAGGAGGATTGAAGGCTGTAATAGAACCAAGACAGAGGGAGACATGACAGACTAATATAACCCAAGCCATACTAAGACAGCTTGAAGAACTTAGAGAAACGATGAATAACAGTAATAGAAGAGGAAGAATGAAGTTGGCGGAAGCAATAGAAGAGGCAGAGCGATCACCATTCTCGCATGAAATATTACAAGCACCAATTCCCGCTAAGTGTACTTTACCCACATTCTCCAGCATCTTTGATGGGACGGGGAACGCCGTACAACACATGAAGGCTTATAACCTTACATTAATGCAATGGGCCCAGCATAAGGTAGTGTTATGTAAATACTTTACTGCTAGCTTGACGGGAGAAGCTGTATCATGGTTCGACAATTTATGCGAAGGATCAATCACTTCATTCACACAACTACAAAGGCTATTCTTGGAAAACTATATAACCAATAATCTATTAAAGGCGGGAATCGAAACTGCATTCAACTTGAAGAAGGTGCACACAGAGAGCTTACGAGTCTAACTACGCGCTGGAGAACCATGTGCAGCGAATTAGCAGGGCGAGTGTCAGAACGACACTTGATCCTCGCCTTCATCAATGCTATGGACGCGACCGACCTCTTATACATAGAAATATTCCGACACAAAGACACGCTCGAAATGCAAGAACTGAGGGAATACCAGGAGGAATACATCGCATTGGAAGAAAAGCAGATGGAAATGGAAATCAACACGACCGCCATCGCAGCTGCGAAAGAAAGAAGTGCAAGACTGCTACCGCGAATAGCAGGCAATGTAGAGTGTACCTCTAATGCTGGATAGTGAAGTCCAGCGAAGGAAAATACCGCGAAATAACTAGCTTTGTCCAGCAAGGATGACGAGTGGTTCCGGAGAGAATACGAAGATAGGCTTCATGCACATAATTATCCAGAAAAGAAGTATGGTAACCAAGATGGAAGGTTAAATAATGATTGAAGAACGGGGTTTAATAACTGAAAAGACGAGGGTACCCAAATACACCATAATCTTTTATTTATCCACCTATAAGTCCTCTTACCGAAAGTGATTGTCTATGGACAAAGTCAAGACAATACTACAAATCGGTATTCACACTTTGTGTGATTGTCTATGGATACGAGATCGAGACAATACAACTACAAAAGTGTTATTACTTGATAATAGGTTTGGACTTAACCAAACTCTGTAAAATCACTATCAAGTAAAGCGGAGTTAACGTTTATGTAATTTACTTTAAATTATATAAACAAATATAATTGCGAAAATAGAAAAGTAAATCACACAACAAGATTTTGTTAACGAGGAAAACTGCAAATGTAGAAAAACCCCGGGACCAAGTCCAGAATTGAATACTCTCAGAATTATGCCGATATACAAAATCTACACCAACTTCGTATAGTTGAGACAAGCAACTACCCTTAGTTCACTTAGTTTCCTCAGTATCCCTGCGCTTCCGACTTCGATGAGTGCACGCACTGGAATAATTCCTTTGGATCGTATTCCAAACAGTAAAGGAACAACAAATCTGTTTAGTAACAACTCTAGTGATTCTTTAAGATAAGATATCTCAAGTCATATGCAAAGGCTCTTCCGTTTAAGCTAATAAACTCCTTTGCCTGGTTAGATGAATCCAATCTCTATTACCGAAGTAATAAGATTCAGATTTGTAACAATCAAAATAGATCTCAAGAGAACTATTAGGCGTTACCGATCTCACACAACTAATCAATCGAATAAATTCGATTCTAGTTGGATCCCAGCCGATCAAGGTTTGTGCAACACAAACATATGAGAAACCAATAAGAAATCTTCTTCATCTTCATATCTTCTATAATCTTCAATTAAACCTGCATAACACCACTTGAATCTCTTGTGATCAATCGCGCACAGAACGAAGTCTGTTAACAATGAATTATCACAAGATATCTTTAGATCTACAAACAGTTCTAAAGATCCCGTCGATACTTCCAAGACTGCTAATGGGGGTACCGTTTTGCTTGGGGGTTTACCAATATGCATATAGGAAAAAAAAAAGCATTTTCCTTTGGATTATCACAAGATGTCTTTAGATCTAGTTTGAGTGAATCTTATATCAGAAGAGAAGATTCTCAAGAATAAACAAACTAGGTGCAATCAAAGTTTCAACAAACATTAGTCAATCAAATCAATCGAAAACTAATAACACTGCAATTATCTAGTTTCCCACCTATGGTACTCGTAGAGGTTCTTGATCCCACGGAAGTCTTTAAATGAGCGGTCGTAAGAGATTTCGCCTAATTAAGGTAGTTTCCTATCCGGATAGACGGCTCCACCGAAAACAACAAAAAGATGAAGTTTGCCTGGCTCTTAGGATAGTTTGCTAGAAATTAAAAGTTAGGTATTTCTAGACCAAGGATGTTTGGACACCAAGGAATTTCCAAAATCGAAAATATTCTCAACATATACAATGAATGGAAAAATTCGGTTTTCATAATTCCAGTAAATGCTTGTCCAATATTTTCCGAAATCTCTCAATAGAAAATCTCCAATTAGTAAATGCACATTACTAATTTATATTCTTTAGAGACATGCATTTAATTGCTGGTCATTAAAAGCATATATAACCAAAAACCTTAATTAAAAGATTCTCAATTAGTTTCGGTACATGATCTCCTTGAGTACTAAGGAATATCTTTGAACAATAAATGATAAGAGATATTATACGTGTTCAAAGTATGTTGACGTCTTTTCTCTGTAAATCATCTTTCATATTTACATTCTTGGAATCGAATATACCATACTCCCAAACAAGTTTAGAATTGGTTCACCTGTATTCCAAGACTACTATGTGATTGATCAAGCATCAAATCACATCCATGGGTTCAATCTTTTACCAATCACTAGGATCGGTTATACCCTAATATGGAAACACTTATGATCGGTCAAACAAGTTACCAAGACCGGTTACATCAGTTACCAGGATCGGTTACATCAATTACCAGGACCGGTTACCATATACTCATGGTATTACTTGTGATCGGTCACACCAGTCACTAAGATCGGTTACACCAATTACCAGGATCGGTTACACCCATTACTAGGACCAGTTACACCAATTACAAGGATCGATTACATAACACTCCGTGATCGGTCACACAATTTACAAATATCGATCATACCATCTCAGGTGATTACTTAAGATCGGTTACACTAATTAATCAAAACTAGTCATACCAAATCATAAGTCAGGCATTGTGATTAGTTGTACCAAGATACATAACAAAGTTACGATCGGTTCTACCATCTCACACATATTGGTAATCCAAAGATTTGCAATGAATAGCCGTACCAATAAGCCTAGCGATTTCCCTTTCGATTCATAAAACAAGTTCATGAATGTACTTCCTTTAAACAAATGTAAAACATTGTTTCCTAGGATGAAATCTTCACCATTACCCATTCACATAATCATAACAACATTCATAAGATTCTGTCGATGTCATATCTACGAAGTTCAAAAGATAAGCGTTATACTTCGTAGTCTAATTCCCTAATACTATGATCATGTAATCATGTCTCACTACTAGAGTAATATATCCAATACAGAACTTCACAGTTATGTTTTATCAATATAGCACGACTTGAAAGATATGTTAGGAATGAAATAGTTCAAGTCAATATTACTAACCTCAAGAGGAAGGATAATGTCGTCATTGTAGCTAGTTACTTCTTCACATTCTTCAGGTCTTCGAGTAATACTTGTATGTCTAACCATTCCTAGACTTTCTAGTCTAAACTAAACAAAGTTGTCTCTAGTACATAATCAAGCGACCCTTAGATGAGTTTTGACACACTAAAATATGACAACCAAACTTGACATACCAACGCTTGGTGGGTTCAACCGAGCCATGCTCTAACAATCTCCCCCTTTGTCAATTTTAGTGACAAAACTCTTAATACATATGGATAAACAAATTACAAGAATTCATTTTACATACGCTTGATTCTAAGTTTCAACAGCACAATAACCTGCATATATTCAATTAATAAATGCCGTTGTTAACATTTGAATAACAAAGCTTATACTCCCCCTAAAGGTAAGATAGGTAGATATTCAATCCGAACATCTTTGTTATTCCCCTTTTTGTAGTCAAGATAACTACAACAGCAATATGATATGTTTCTCCCCCTTAGTCAATGCTTTATCTTTCGTTAAATATAGAGTTTAAGCACAATTTTCCTTTCCTTAGTGATTGCAAATCACTTGTTTACTCCATATATTTCTCCCCCTTTTTGTCACAAAATGAAAAAGGTTCGAGCAAATAAAGGTCAAACCGAAAGGATCTCACAAATCTAAAAGACCTGTAAATAACCTACAAGAGTTAAGCACGAAGGTTTCACATACCACTTTAGATAACCGATATTAAAACCGAAACTACAAGTAATTTAATTTTAATATGTTATCACGGAAACAAATTCCTGAATAAATTTTCCCTAATAGTTTAACAATTTGACTAAGAAACTTAATTCCCTTGTTAAACCGATTGTAAACATACAATCGCTTATTTCTATAAGACCAAAATAAATATCAGAATTGATTTTATTTCTCTCATTAGGTTCTAATTATTCAGTCAATAACTTAGACCTTTCCATTTAGACAAGACAAGCACTAGGTTAGTTAACTAGTTTTTCTTGTCAAGGCATTCGATTAGACTTGAATAACTTAATCCTACAATTTGAAAAGTCTAGCTAAAATCAGAATTAACTTAGTTTCTCTTATCCGGAATCAAATTGGACTAAACAAATGATCCCGTATTTCGTTAAGCCATAAAAAATACATACAAACCAAATAAAATTGACTTGCACAATTATTTTCTTAACCGGAAGCAATTGAAACAAACATATACATTATAGCACCGCAATTGCACCGAAATTTCGTTAAGCAAAAACACTTGATACCCAACAATAAAGAAGATACCAAACAATAAGCCAAATAAATTGACACAGTTTTTCTTAACCGGAAACAATTGAATCTCACACACACACACACACATCCATACACATCATAATGGAATATATCAATTGTACCGAAATTTTGTTAAGCAAAGGCAAAATATATGCAATATAAACAGGCTTTTCTTAAACAGGAAAATGATTAACTAACAAATTCGTTACCTCAGATTCCGCATTCTCTTCTCCCCAGAAAGATATATCATTAAGCACAAGTTCAAGTGAGAACTCTCCCCCAATATGTTGTCATCCTCTCACAAGAACAAAAGAACAACAACAAAGGAAACCTTTACCATAGAAAGGTTGAAACGGTTTCTAACTCATGTATGCCAATAGCAAAAGTTGAAAAACCCGAATCACATATGTTATGCTAAACACAACTCATGTAACCACAAATTGATTCAACATATTGTGACTTTTCACATATGAGTTTCAACCGGAACACCTTATGATCCTTTGATAAAGCATACCAACATGGGATAGAACTTAATCCCACTAAATCAAAAAGCCATACAAACCATAAGGGTTACATCATATGAGATCGAATATAAAGGTTAATGAAAACCGAAATCAGACATCCCATAAACCGAAAACACATAGCAAAAATATAGACATTCATGGATATGATATGTAATCGGAAACTATCACAAGAAAAATTATAAAATAATAATTTTACTCATAAATAATGATAGTTTTATTCAAAAATAGACCTTATACAATAATCGAAATAAATCAATAACTGATGTCTATTTTCTTCAAATAAGAATCTAATCTTATTTTATGAGCAACTTAATCCTTCATATCAGTACTAGAGGAAGGAAGATTATTACTTTCTGTCTTTAGCTTGTGAATTTCTTTAAGAAGATAACCTCGTTGCTTGACCAGAATTTCTTGCAGTTGAGATGTTTTTGTGAAGGATTCTGCAAGTACATGTAATTCGATCTTTTATTGAACACAAAAGTGTGTCAATAACTCAATACACTGATCTTTCTTCAGCATATTTTCTCTTTCCTTTTTGCTAAGCCAATCTCTCTTTTTGATTTTCCTTTTAGGTTTCTTAGCATCAAGAGAAGGTGCAGACTTATTCTTAAAGAGATCTTTCAGATCAAGCACCTTTGCAAGAGAAGACATCGGATCCTGACTCATAGTTCGGACAAGGAATGACCAGAGAATGAGAAGGATATTTTTATATTTTTCATACTTCCGAAAATATAATATCCCTATAAATACAAATATCTTAAATATATTTTCAATTACTAGATTTTATTCCCATAATCTACACATAAGTGCCTTGATTTTTGCTTCCTCACACAGATATTCGGCACACAAAGTGAGGATGTAATTCTAATACCGATTAGGTGGTATTAGTATGAGATTTTCTATCATCATGGGATTTAGAAAAACCAGTGTGTTCTTGATCTAGTATCGTATGAAAAAATCTTCTCTTGTTACCTCGAATTAACGAAGTTTCTTGAGATTGATTGGAGTTGCATATGCACCTTTTAGCAATCCTTGTTCTTGAGATGGTTCCACACTTTGTATTATTTTTCCCTTTACCATTAGAGGATTTTTCAACATCGGAAGATATGTCCATTTTAAAAATGGTTGAATCACTAATGGAGGAAGAGGGAATCAAATTAACAGTTAGTGCAATATTAGCTGTTTCCTCTTCTTCAGAATCATATGAATCAGAGGTCTCGTATAGAGTTACATCTAGTGCCTTGCTTCTAGTGTACTTCCTAAGATTAGGACAGTCTTTAGCCATATAACCAAAACCTTTACACTTAAAGCACTGAGGCTGATATTCATCATCTTCTTCTTGATCCTTTTTGTTCTTGACAGGAACTCGATCATGGGGTCGAGAAGACCGATGAGCATCTTTTTTAAATCTCTTATTTCTCTTCTTTAAGAGATCTCTAAATTTTCTAGTGATTAATGATAATGACTGTTCAATCTCATCATCAAAATCTTCTGCAATCAGTTCGTCAGAATCATCCATCAATCTATTTTTCTCCACAAGAGATTTTGGTATTTTTTCAGCTTTAAAAGCAATTCCTTTAGCTTGAATAGATTGTGATTTTTTTTTTTGCTCAACAATATAAATTTCATTAATTTCAAAAGGAGGTTACAAAAGAACTAAAATCTTCAAGAAGAAGGAAACAATAAAGAACTAAAACAAAAATACTCCTTTTTGGAGATATACAGAAGGCTCATTTAGTAAAATATATAATATGGTTGATTTTCAACTTCCATGCTGTGTAGGAATGGGGGTCTTCTTGTGAATATATCAGTTTCTCCTCTTGCCATATTAGCTCCTCTCTTAGCCATAAAATCTGCAGAGAAGTTTACTTCTCTGTAGCTGTGAACAAAACTCAAGAACTGCAACTTTTCAATGATTTTACTCCATCTGGTGACCGCAAACCATGGTATATGACCTGATGTAAAAGCTGTGATAACTGCTTTTGAATCAATTCTGAAGATGACCTCCAGTTTACCATTCTTGATAGCCCATTCTCCAGCACATAGTAAGGCCATAATTTCTGCATAGTAGTTTGTTGCCACTCCCAGACTTCCTGCCAAAGAATCTATACATTCACCCTCTGAATTTCTTCCAATAAAACCATACCCTGAATTACCAGGATTCCCTTTTGAAGTACCATCACAGCAGAGTAAAATCTGAGTATTGACTGGAAGAAAGAAATAAATTTCTTGAATTCTTGTGGAGACAGTTCTTCTACAGCTCATGTTAAAATGTTTCAAAATTTGCATGTCATAAAGTTTTCTTGCTTCATTTGTACCACCAATAAAACATTTGTTTTTTTCTAAGCTTATCACTTGACCAGAAGCAGCTTGATAATCTTGTAAAACCTTCAACAATTTTCTCACATTTCTCTTGTCATCATTAAAAAATATAAAGGTATCATCTGTAACAAATATATGAGAAGGATGGACATTCTTTCTTGTAATCATTGGTTGAATTTGATTATTCTGCACTATTCTTGTTAGAGTTCTTCTTAAGAGATCTTCAGCTATAACAAAGAGGAGTGGAGATAGTGGATCTCCTTGTCTCAACCCTCTACTAACTTGGAAATAACCCACAAGACTACCATTTAATAAAACAGATATCTTAGCTGATTTTAGAAGAGTATGTAACCAGTTGGTAACATTTCTTGAGAAGACAAATTTTTGCATTACTTGAAACAAGAATTCCCAACTCAGAGATTCATAGGCTTGAGTGATGTCTAACTTCAGTCCCATATTACCACCTCTTCTCTTGTATTCCATGCCATTTACAAGTTTAGATGCCAATGCAATCTTCTCTTGAATATTTCTTCCCTTAATGAATGCACTCTGTTGAGGAGATACCACTTTCTTGATAATTTCAGTTAGCCTTTTTGTAATAATTTTTGTAATAACTTTAAAACTGAAATTCATCAATCCAATTGGTCTAAATTGGTTTGCTCTTTTAGCATTTTTAACTTTTGGGAGGAGTAATAAGAAATTTGCGTTTAGACCATTAGGAATGAAACCTCTACTCCACCAAAACTGAATTGCACTTATAAAATCTTTCCCAATTATATCCCATACTTCTCTATAAAACCAATGAGCAAAACCATCTGGACCAGGAGCACTCTCTGGATTTAATTCAAAAACTGCTTCTTTTATCTCATCTGCTTTTGGAGTAATGATGTAATTTTAGATAGTGGTAAGAAATAGGGTTGTCGTTCACTCGGATTCGTAGAGATTAAAGTTTTTAAAAATACTAAATAAATATATACAAAGACTATTAACAATGGGCGAGAGGTATTGGGACTAAGGATTTAGCCAATCTTTATAACATAAGGTTCACTTATTTATTCTCAACAATTTTAGCTCAAGAAATATAAACATGGACTCTATTTTTGCCAAGGTAGATTCTCAAAACATTGATTGTAAATGTTAAGCATGGGACATCAAATCACCTAAGCTAAGCATGACCCATCTAATCAAATGACAACCAATTTAATCAAATCATATTTCAATTAATTTTAATGCAAAAGTCATAAAAAGAATAAAAATAAATTTACCCATGTATGAAGTTCGGCCTCCTCCGTCGTCCCAGTGTTGGGGTTTAACTCATCATGTCGAAAACACCCTCAAAATATGTATTCATGGCTCAAAAAGTGTTTACAAGAAGAGAAAATAATGAAACAGGAAATCTGCAACAGCACAGGTGCGTTACAGACCGACTGTTTCAACTCTCAACTGTTATGATAAAGATAATCGTTACAAATATGAAAATAAATGTTGCAGAAGAGGATGAAGAAACTGTTACAATGAAGATAAATGTTGCAAACCAGTTTAAGAAACTGTTACAACGAAGATAAATGTTGCAAACCAGTTGAAGAAACTGTTACAACCAGTTGAAGAAACCGTCGCTGTTTCCCTGTTCTTCACGAGCAGCAGCAGCAGCAACAACAGAGTTCTGAAAACTCTTGATTCACTCCTCCTGAGCTCTCCTCTCGACCCCAAACTCTCTACCCCCCTTATATGTGATCCTAGGAACCTATTTATACATAATTGCGACATTGAATCTCCTCCATTAACTACAAATAATCTTCTTTTACTCGGGTATATTTTTTTCCATTTTTTTCATTGATTTTGATTTTCACGCATCTGCAGCTGTATTTATTTCCTTCTATACCTTCTTCACGCTCTATAATATCGATTAAATCTTCCAAGCACGTGCAGTACACGTTTAAATTTCTCACAACTCATGCAAGCTCATGTTTTTCCTCCAACTCCCTGTTTGGATTAAACCAAGATATCCAGCCAAATTTGATCGATAAAATCACCCATACTAGCTTTCTATAGTCATATCACGTCTACCCACTAAGTTTCATGGATTGAATCTCATTAAATCACGTCCAAATATCCGATTGAAATTCTGCTGTTAATGAAAATATTTCCCCCCCCAAAATTCATTTTTTGAATTTGAGAAGAACATGTCCTCCCCCTAATCCTGCACGGGTGTCCCTTTAGCACTTGTCTTATGGGTGCAAATAGTAATTTTTGGGCGTAGATAGTAATTTTTCCGGAGTTCCTCCGACACATTTCTGGGGTGCAAAACACCACTTTTCGAGCCAATTTCGCCGCAAGAGCTTATTTCTCTAAAAATACCTACAAAGACATAAAATAACAAAATAAATACAAAATCGAACACTAACAATATATACAATTGAGACATATTAGACACAATAATGCGTCTATCAAGTAGCTTCAAGGAGAGTATTATCATCTTCAGTCACCACAATAGGAATATCTCTAAAAATGTTTGTAGCCTAAAATATAAATTTGTCTTCAAAATGCTTGACTAAAATGTCAGCTATCTCCTCTTGATTAGAAGTAATACCACCTTCCAGTTTTTCTAATTCCAATATAGCATTTTGAGCTTGCCTTATCTTGAGGTTGACATGAAAAAATCTTGGATTTGCAGCTCCTTCTTTTAACCATTTCACTCTTGATTTTTGCTGAATGATTTCCTTTTGTTGATCTAATAGAATCTCCTGTTTCCCTCTTGATGTAACCAGATTATTGATAAGATGTAAGTCCAAAGGATTTATGTCAGATAAAAGAGTTTCTTTCAACACATCTTCCTATGCCTGTTTTAGCTTTTTTTGTAACATCTCCAAAAGAATTCCAGTTCCATATTTGAATGTCTTTTTTGAGTCTTTTTAATTTACTCATAAATATAAAATCAGGATTTCCAATAATTTCTGAACTCCAAGAATCAATGATTACTTGTTTCAAAGAAGAATGAGATTTCCATACCTTTAATGCTCTGAAAGGAATATTTTTTGGTTTTGGAATGTCAGCATTGGCACCATACAAAACACCATGATCAGAAATGCCTCTTGCCCCAACTTTGTAACCCCAACTTGGATATAATTCCAACCATTTGTCATTAAATACAGCCCTGTCAAGATTACAAACAATTATTTTTCTTCCAGCTCTGTTGTTACAACATGAGAACTCTAATCCAGTTTTTGGTGATTGAATCAGACCACATCTATTTAAACAATTATTGAACTCCAACATTGAAATTCTTAAAGGCTTTAGACCACCAACCTTTTCATCTTGACTAGTAACAACATTAAAGTCCCCAATAACAAGCCATGGTTTATTTAAAGCATTTATTTCTTCCATATCATTCCACAGTTCTCTTTTATATACAGTTAAAGATGCAGCATGAACTCCAGTTATTAAAGTATCACCAACTGCAATTGTTATTTCTTGTCTTGTGCATGAAATTATTGATGAAGTTTTTATTGAAGCACTCCAAAGAATCCATATATTACCTTTATTCTCCTCTGTAGAATTATGTATGACTTCATAGCGCATTCCAGATAACTTCAATTTTTTGATGAAATCTGTAGAATATCTTATTTTTGGCTCTGCAAGAATTAAAATTGTAGGACCAAAAGAATGAACTACACTTTTAAGTTTGTCTTTGGCCTTTAATCTTCTCAGGCCTCTGACATTCCAAAATATGATCCTCATTTAGAAGGTTGAGAATGAGAAAAATTACCTCTTCTCAGGTTCCCATTTTTACTCAATGTTGATACTAAACTTGCAGCTTGTTTTTTGGTTGTCACATTAGTACCTGCCTTCTGCTTGACTTGAGTATTTTATACATTTGAGCCATTTTCCCCCAGAGAAGGTATTAAAGTAATAACCTCATTTATAGAAGGTGCACTTGAAGTAACTTCCAAAATCTTTGATGCAAATAAAACTGGAAATGCATTTGAAGAATTGAGAATTTCCTTAGGAATATTCTGGAGAACTTGGAATTTGCCAGAATTAACCTCTTTTTAATTTACATTTTGAGAAATATCAGCTAAAGTTTCACTACCACCACCAGGTAAAATTGGAGGAATTATGGCATCAATAATCTCATCTTCACTATCCAGTATTTGAGTTTGTTGAGCATTCTGAGATGATCCTTCTTCGCCAAAGAAAATATCAAAACCAACTTTGTTTTTATTCTTCACCTTTCTACAGGTTTTCTTTATTTGAACCACTGGCTCTGTCTCTACCTGATCTGGAACTTTTTTATTTGATCTGCATTCAGTTACAGAGTGACCAACTACTTGACAGTGTATACAAAACTTAGGAACTTTTGGAATATGTACTCTTTGTTCAAAACTACCATACTTTGATTCAACCCATATCTTGTTAGGAATATATTTTGACATATCCATTTCAACCAGAACACTTGCATAATAACCTATTTCTCTCTTAAGAGTAGTTTCATCCACTTTAATCGAACGACCTAAAGAATTCCCCATGTTTAGTATGATCTTTTATTTCCAGTATTCCATACTGAGTCCTGAAAATTGAACCCAAACAAAAGCAGAAGTTGATTTTTGTTCTTCTGGCTTAAAATTAGGTTCCCAGATCCTTAATTTCAAACTCTGATCTTCAACCTTCCAATCACCACTCCAAATATGTTGTTTATCTTCTTCATTATCAAGTTTTATAACAAAAAAACCTTTACCCAAGGGTATTAACTGAATTGAACCTCTTGTTTTCCATTGCTTCCTTAAAATAGAATCTGCTGTTTGAATTTTCAATTTAACGAAATCCAATCTTCCTATCAAACTGTATTTCCATTCATTCAAACTCTCCTCAATATCATCATAAGAAATAAAACATTTAGGGTTATTCTCCGTAGAATTACTCATTGTTTCTACAGAAGGAAAACTAGATTTAGAACTAAAAATTTTCGATTCAGAAAAAAATGTTTCCGATCGATTTATTGGTGTTTCCGACAGACTATCAATCATTTACTATCATTTTTAACACCAATCATTTGAAATTTAAGGAAAATCACCTGAAGTATGATTTGATTATCACAAAAAACGAAAAAAGAAGAGAAATTTTTTGACCTAAGTCGATCGTTGATTTACCGAGTCGCAGACACTCTCTCTCTTCCGGTTTTTTTTTTTTAATTATCATAGTGAATAGATTGTGATTCATGATAAAAAATATTTAACTTTCTAATGAGCGTGCTTCGTGAAAGTGTTGAAAGATCATTTGCTTTAATGATTGCATGCTTTTTCAATTCGTATCTAGATGGCAACGATCTGAGAATTTTGCACACTATATCTTTTTTAGAAATAGTCTTTCCAAGAGAGAAAGAAGCATTAACTATCTCAGAGAGTTTAATATGAAACTCTTCAAAAGTGTCATTGTCATCCATTCGAAGGTTTTCCCGATCAGAAGTGAGAGTTTGAAGTCTAGCTTCCTTTTATGATGTGTTACCTTCGAATACGATCTGAAGGGTTATCCCAAGCTTCCTTTGAAGTTTGGCATGTTGATACATGATGTTGTAGATCACGGCTTACAGCATGTATAATAACATTCAAACCATCTGAATTCTGTTTTGCAAAAGCCTTTTCTTCGCTTGTATAATCCACTAAGCGTTTAAACTCCGTTTCCGAATCCTCTACTTTCGGGAGATTATAACCATCGATGACTAATAGCCAAGTATTAAAGTCTCGTGATTGAAAAAAAGATGTCATAGAAAATTTACACCATAGATAGTTTGTTCCGTCAAATCTTGGCAGTACGTTAACTGAAATCGATTCATGTGAACTCGAGCTCATTTCTTATTGGTTGGATCGCACCAAACACAGATTGTTAGATCTTTTCGTGTTTTCCTGCTCTGATACTAATTGAAAAGACGAGTGTACTCAAATACACCACAATCTTTTATTTATCCACCTATAAGTCCTCTTACCAAAAGTGATTGTCTATAGACAAAGTCAAGACAATACTAAAAATCGGTATCACACTTTGTGTGATTGTCTATGGATACGAGATCGAGACAATACGACTACCAAAGTGTGACTACTTGATAATAGGTTCGGACTTAACCAAACTCTATAAGATCACTATCAAGTAAAGCAGAGTTAACTTTTGTGTAATTTACTTTTAACTATATAAACAAATATAATTGCGAAAATAGAAAAGTAAATCACACAGCAAGATTTTGTTAACGAGGAAAACTGCAAATGCGGAAAAACCCCGGGACCAAGTGCAGAATTGAATACTCTCAGAATTATGCCGATATACAAAATCTAGACCAACTTTGTATAATTGAGACCAAGAAACTATCCCTAGTTCACTTAGTTTCCTCAGTATCCCTGCGCTTCCGACTTCGATGAGTGCACGCACTGGAATAATTCCTTTGGATCGTATTCCAAACAGTAAAGGAACAACAAATCTGTTTAGTAACAACTCTAGTGATTCTTTAAGATAAGATATCTCAAGTCATATGCAAAGGCTCTTCCGTTTAAGCTAATAAACTCCTTTGCCTGGTTAGATGAATCCAATCTCTATTACCGAAGTAATAAGATTCGGATTTGTAACAATGAAAATAGATCTCAAGAGAGGCGTTACCGATCTCACGCAGCTAATCAATCGAATAAATTCGATTTTAGTTTGATTCCATCCGATCAAGGTTTGTGCAACACAAAGATATGAGAAACCAATAAGAAATTTTTTTCGTCTTCAAATCTTCAATTAAACTTGCACAACACCACTTGAATTTCTTGTGATCAATCACGCACAGGACGGAGTATGTTAGCAATGGATTATCACAAGATGTCTTTAGATCTACAAACAGTTCTAAAGATCTCGTCGATACTTCGATCTAGTTTAAGTGACTCTTATATCAGAAGAGAAGATTCTCAAGAATAAACAAACTAGGTGCAATCAAATTTTCAACAACTGTTAGTCAATCAAATCAATCGAAAACTAATAACACTGCAATTATCTAGTTCCCCACCAACATTACTCGTAGAGCTTATTGATCCCACAGAAGTCTTTAAATGAGCGGTCGTAAGAGATTTCGCCTAATTAGGGTACTTTTCTATCCGGATAGACGGCTCCACCGGAAACAACAAAAAGATGAAGTTTGCCTTGATCTTAGGATAGTTTGCTAGAAATGCAAACTTAGGTCTTTATAGACCAAGGAAGTTTGGACACCAAGGAATTTCCAAAACTGAAAATATTCTCAAGATATGAAATGAATGGAAAAATTCAGTTTTCATAATTCCAGTAAATGCCTGTCAAATATTTTCCGAAATCTCTCAATATAAAATCTCCAATTAGTAAATGCAAATTACTAATTTTTATTCTCGAGAGATATGCATTTAATTGCTGGTCATTAAAAGCATATATAACCAAAAACCTTAATTAAAAGATTCTCAATTAATTTCGGTATAAGATCTCCTTGAGTACTAAGGAATATCTTTGAACAATAAACGATAAGAGTTACTATACGTGTTCAAAGTATGTTGACATCTTTTCTATGTAAATCATCTTTCATACTTACATTATTGGAATCAGTTATACCACACTCCCAAAGAAGTTTAGAATTGGTTCACCTGTATTCCAAGACTACTATGTGATTGATCAAGCATCAAATCACATTCATGGGTTAAATCTTCTACCAATCACTAGGATCGGTTATACCCTAATATGGAAACACTTATGATCGATCAGACAAGTTACCAGGACCGGTTACATCAGATACCAGGATCGGTTACATCAATTACCAGGACCGGTTACCATAAACTCATGGTATTACTTGTGATCGGTCACACCAGTCACCAGGATCGGTTACACCAATTACCAGGATCGGTTACACCAATTACTAGGACCAGTTACACCAATTACAAGGATCGATTACACAACACTCTGTGATCGGTCACACCAATTACTAGGATCGTTCACACCAATTATAAATATCGAGCATACCATGTCAAGTGATTACTTAGGAACAGTTACACTAATTAATCAAAACTAGTCATACCAAATCATAAGTCAGGCATTCTGATTAGTTGTACCAAGATACATAACAAGTTACGATCGGTTCTACCATCTCACACATATTGGTAATCCAAAGATTTGCAATGAATAACCGTACCAATAAGCCTAACGATTTTCTTTTCGATTCATAAAACAAGTTCATGAATGTACTTCCTTTAAACAAATGAAAAAAATTGTTTCCTAGGATGAAATCTTCACCATTACCCATTCACATAATCATAACAGCATTCATAAGATTATGTCGATGTCATATCTACGAAGTTCAAAAGATAAGCGTTATACTTCGTAGTCTAATTCCCTATTACTATGATCATGTGATCATGTCTCACTACTAGAGTAATATATCCAATACACAGCTTCGCAGTTATGTTTTCAATATAGCACGAATTGAAAGATAAGTTAGGAATGAAACAGTTCAAGTCAATATTACTTGTTAGAGCACTGCTTGGTCGAACTCGTAAGCGTTGCTATCTCAAGCTTGTTTGTCAAGTTTAGTTGTCAAAACTATAAGCTTGATTTCTAGTCTACTTATAGCTATGTCTCGGATTAGGATAGAATGTGTAGTTGAGCTTTAGATTTCACGACGTTCATCGATTGAAGACGAAGAACTACTAAGGGGAGCTTGTGGAACTTCCTCAACAAAAGGTATGTGGAGACTTGAACTTATCTATCACTCAGAAGTCTATTTCTATTTTATCTCCTATTAAGACAAAAGTCGTATAGATATATAAACTTTACTTTATACATATTTGATATTTCGAGATGAGTTTAACTCTCTTACATATTTCTCGAAATATATGTTGGTAAGCTTTCGCTTTAACCAAGTTCATCCTTATTCTTGACGAAAGTCAAAAGATGATCATGTGAAAATCGCCTGGTAACATCTTACATGATTTGTGTGAGACAGTCATTTGATGTAGACTCGGAATGTTTCGTATTAATCTACTGATCACTTAAAAATTGCTTTGAAGCTAATAGTTTGTGTTAGGAAGCTATTCCTGTCTTCTAAGAATGTTTCAATGATTAAAATGGAGTTTATAAAAATTAACCATTGATTGGATATAGCACAGTATGCGTACTTGTATGCTAACTGTTGCAAGTTATTCCAAGTCTGGGAACCATAGTATGCATACCCGTATGCGTACCGATTTAACAGTTTAAGTCCGGGAACTTAGTATGCATATCCGTATGTGTACTGGCGTAACAGTTCAGGTCCGGGAATTTAACTGAGTTTGGTCGTGAACGACAGTATGCGTACCCGTTCGCATACTGGCGGACGGACCAAGTTCGGAACTCTAAGTATGCGTACCCGTTTGCATACTTGAGTGGGTTATGTTCTAAAATCGGTTGTTCATGAACAAATACATTTATTTAATAAGGAATGCAATCTTTGCAAACCGTGGCTATAATGTTCATGAATTGATTCGAGTGAATCAAAATCGATTTTGCTTCAATTGTGTCTTGTATACTTCTATGAGAATATAAACAATTGAGCAACTCTATAACTAGTTTCATTTGAGTCATTTGAACTTGTTGTGATTAAGATGAACAAGGTTGATATGAAAGTGTTCATATGGCTAACTTCGGTTAACTATTGTTGAGCCAACCAAGTGTACACGTTTAGGTACGGTTACCCATATCTAAATTAAGGCACATTTCATTTGTGTGTAACAAGCTAAGTTCGATCTAACGGTTGAAAGATATTAGCTTGAATCTAATCAGGTTTTCATCTAACGGTGAATATTGAATGCTTTGTTACCAAGGTAACATTAAATGTTAACCCTGATTTGAAGACTATATAAGGGAGAACTCTAGCAACTGGGAAATCTAATCCCCACACCTCCTATGTGATACTAGTTGCGACTAGAGTCGATTCTCCTTTAATCTAGGTTTTTATAAAACCATTATAGGTTAACGACTTAAAGACTTCATTAGGATTCTGAAGCCAGACCCAACTATTTTCTCTGTAGTTGCGTGTTCTGATCTTACTTTGTTCTATCGTATTGAGTACTATCTTCTCTAAAATTTGATCGAGATTCAATCTCCGATAGGTAAGATAAAAAGTAGTCACAAACATATTCGTCTTATCGTTTGTGATTCCACAATATATTGTTCCGCTTCCATATGGTTAAGATCATTGTGAGGTGATTGATATTACTAGGCCGTTCTTCGGGAATATAAGTCCGGTGTATCAATTGGTTCCTGTTCACCTTGATTTATCAAAAGACGGAACAAAAACTCGTAGGTATTTCTGTGGGAGACAGATTTATCTATTCAATAGACTTTTTTGTGTGAGACAGATTTATTTATCAAGTCTTTGACTTTGGGTCGTAGCAACTCTTAGTTGTGGGTGAGATCATCTAAGCGAATCAAGTGCGTAGAGTCTTGCTGGGATTCAGAGGCGTAAGGAACACGACTGTACCTTAATCAGTGTGAGATTGGTTAGGGCTCAACTACATTCCAGTCAGAAGTTAACTTGTAGTAGGATAGATTCTTTAGCGGCTTAATACAGTGTGGTGTTCAAATCTGGACTAGGTCCCGGGGTTTTTCTGTATTTTCGGTTTTATCGTTAAATTTTTTTTCGTCTCTGTGTTATTTCGTTTCCGTATTATATCTGTTTATATAATTGAAATATCACAGGTTGTGCGAAGTTCAATCAATTAGATAATCCAACCTTTGGTTGTTGATATAAATTGACACTTTAACATTATTCTTTTGTACCGATCAAGTTGTTTCTCATAATAATCAGGCTCACGGATTTCTATCTGTTTGATTTGCTGATTACATTGAGAAACAGAGATATAACTCTTGGATGTATTTTCCTTGATTGAGTCTGACTGTCTAGTTGATTCTCTTGGAAATATATTGGAGTTAGTCCATACAGATTGCCTAAACGAAATATTGGGTGTGGTTGTTAGACCCCCGCTTTTTCATTACTAACCTCAAGAGGAAGGATGATGTCGTCGTTTTAGCTCGTTACTTCTTCACGTTCTTCGGGTCTTCGAGTAATACTTGTATGTCTCAACATTCCTAGACTTTCTAGTCTAACCTAAACGAAGTTGTCTCTAGTACATAATCAAGCGACTCTTAGATGAGTTTTGACACACTAAAATAGGGCAACCAAACTTGACATACCAACGCTTGGTGGGTTCAACCGAGCTATGCTCTAACAATAACATTCAAAGATTTTTTCGAAGGCCATACAACCCGCTTTTTGAAGATATAAAACTCCCCAGTTTGAATACTTCGATAGAAAAAAATTGGGAGACAATCGTGCTGACCGAAAAAAATACCATTACCAGGGAATCTGGGGTGAGAACCTTTACCAGGAAGAAGGAGTGATGAATATTGCATGTACCATAGGTTCCACGGCCACATCACTACACACTGCAGGAATGTGCGAAAATTCTTATTGCAATTAATTGAAAGGGGAAAGTTAGACCAATTTCTGGTAACGAATGAACTACCGCGGGCACCACCGCTTCAGCCAGCCCATCAAAACAAACTGCAACAACCAATAATGGTGCATCGCATCGAAATAGGGCAGGGCGTAGGGCGGATAAATTCGATCATCCATTCAGCCAAGAATATAAGTGATTTTCATGATAATGTATTAAGACGAGTGCATAAAAGAGATTGCGATGGCAAGGAAGTACATCTGGTAGCGACTGGAAGAATGGCAGAAGCAGCAGATTTCATTCACGGCAGAAGATGTTCTGACTAGAGGAGGAATGCATACAGATCCATTGGTCGTCACTATTACTATACAACAACACTCTAAATGGGAAGAGGATGAAGAAGAAAAGAGGTTTCCTTGGGCGATAAACAAAATCTTAGTGGACACGGGAAGCTCAGTTGACATCCTGTTTTATCACGCTTTCAAAACCATTGGATACAACGACTCGGATCTGATTCCTTCTACATACACGATATATGCATTCAATAGTGTCATTCTTGTGGGAACTCTGGAAATAGTGGTAACATTTTGGGTGGTAAACGTAGAATCACTATATAATGCCATCATAGGCAGGCCTTGGATCCATGAAGTGATGGGGGTCGCATCAACTTATCACAAGCGCATTTGATTCCCCATGCCGTCCGATATTGGAGAACTCCGAGGGGATTGTACAAGCGCGAAGATATGTAATGATCTGGATGTGAAACATTACGAAGGAAAAGCGAAGTTGAAGGATAAATAGAGGCAGAATGTGAAGGATGATAAATGAGTAGAGAGATTAATGATCATTATGCTAAGAGTAGAAAATAAAGAAGAAAAAGGTTATGCGAAAGAAGAAGGCAACCAGAGCAAGGGCCAAGGGTGAAATGAAAAGGGGAAGAACAATCCTGAACGCGATACTAGAAACGCGATTGAAAGTCTGCGAGAACTGAACAAAATATTAAAGCGGAGCGGAGGAGAAGCATTGCGTGGAACTAATTGACCACTCATAAACAACTTATCTCCCGAAAGAAGGGTAAAGCAGGGCGAGGCAGTAAAACACAAGTGCTCTCAAGAAATGGATGCCACATCCTCCCAAGGGTTGCAGAGTGCATTCTTAGTCGCCTATGCACAAATTAACTTACTAAGAACGGGAAAAGACATACTATTTAGTTTGAAAAGGAGACAGGAAGAAAGCTTGCGAGACCTGGTACATAGGTGGAGCATTCAGTGCGAGAAAATCTTTCGTCACACAACATAAAATGGTTCGGTTCACAACATGGATGAGGAAAAGATCACATATCGTCTAAAAGAAGCCAAAGCTCCCCCCGCGAAAACAACAACCAAAGGCGAAAACAAGATTACGCGTTGCATTTGATTTATCATGCGAAATGCATACATGAAGAAACAACATCTACTGTACTGAAATGATGTAATAAAGAAACCAAGCTATGTACCAGTCAAAGAAACGTTAATGAGAATTAAAATTCCTTTTATGTGCGAACAACCCAAATACGAAACAAACAAGTAAAACCTCATTAGGGGGCATCAAAGTTACATATTAAAACCACTACTTAGGGAGGCTGGGTACCCAATTTTGGCGTGTCAACTTAGTTCGCATGATTGTGCGAATGGCAATTTAAGCACAATTATGTAAGAGGCGACCATAAGCCCTAACACGCGTCATATTGGGAAAATCCTGGAGAAGTTACTAATATTGGGGTGAAACAAAAGCCTATCCGCTCGAGGCCACTGAGAACGAACAACTCAGCGAATAAGTTCTCCGGAAAGGGGTGTAGAAACATGAAAAGTTGAGTAAAAGGAGTTCCTGGCTTGGAAACATTTGGTCCCGAGTAAACCCACTTAGGGTGTGGTCTTGTACCCAAAAGCCATATCGGCGGAGGGAATGGGATCACAAAAATAACTGATTGTCACATAACTGGATGGGAGGAGCCTAAACGGAATGGTTAGGGTTGACCTCCTTGAAAGGGCAACTCAGGGGGAATTAAAGGGACGGCACCCTCTACTAGGGAGTTTAATTGTGGAAAGACGACAATGTTTCGGGGCTTGCACTCACGGGAGTATTTAAGGCCTGCCGCATTGTCGCAAATACAACCTGAGGAGGTAACAATATGATAACAAAGATAAGGCAAGATCAAAGGCCAATGACTCGCAAGAGCACATGGAACTGAGATTTCGTCGCCCAAGATATTGAAGCCTCGCCCAAGGCGACCATAAGTCCTTTAAGTTCTATATGTGCGGGGGATGGCACAATAAGACCTTACTTAGGGGGCAAAATAAGAAACTTTATCAAAATTCACGCGAATACAAGTCACAAAAGAGCACGATGAAAGCTGAGGCATC
>JAJJMB010002868.1:181768-261670 GCA_023531105.1 Papaver atlanticum | reverse complement strand
AAGCAGAGGCAAGTATGGGAATACTAAAATTTTCATGCTTTCCACCCCCTTAGTCAGATATTTTAAAACATCTTAAAACATGCTTTCATATAGCCAAGGCATATTTAATAGGTTGGCATAAGATCACTGACATTATATTAAGAATAAACATCATTCGTTTTTTGGTTACTTGTCCTATTTCCAAACTTTTGAGCGCAGAAAAGAAGATGCAATTGAAAAGTCATGATTATGCCCCCCAAGCTTGGGAGCGCCCAGAAACCATTCAGGAAATAAAAGAGAGAAATGTTTAAAAGAATAGCCTAATCATGCGAGAGAGAAGCAACTTGGTAAGAATCCTCAATTTCGGTTCGCGAAATATCAGGAATGTCACCCTTAAGAGATGAATCGGGTTCTTGATGGCCAGTCTCCTGAACAAGTTCAACCTATGCTCATGGGCCTCCCTCCGGATTACTCTCCACTCTTTCAGCAACTTGAGTTTCTTGACATTCCCCTTGGTCGCCTCCAGCATCTACTTCATTGATTTCGCTCTCAGAAACGACATCTTCCTCATCATATTCGCCTTTAGAGCCAGCATCTTCTCCATCAGTTTCGCCTTCTAAATCAGACTGCTCGCCCCCGGCTCCACTCTTTTCTTCGCCATCAATCACTTCTTCCTCATCGCTTGACCCAAATTCAATAGGTTCATCTTCAGGTACAGGAATTGGAGGAAACTCTTTGATAGTAAGCCCATTTTCTGTGGTAATCAAGTCAGCGACTTCTCGAGAAACCTGGTTACACTGCCTCTGCACTTGACGACCAGCATTAATAAGAAGAACCTTATTGCGGCGCTTCAACAATGCATACCTAGCCTCCATACGTTCCTTATACTCTTAAGCACCTTTCCTTGTCTGAACAAGCTCGTCACCCACCAAAGCAAGCTTGTTAGTAAGTTCAGTCACTTGATGCGAGGAAGATCCAGTATCGCTTCTGATCACCTCCAACTCCTGTTGAGATTTCTCAAACTTCTCCCTAAGCTTACTCAGCTCGTCCCTTAGATTTTTCCCGTTTTTTGCGGGGAAAAAAAATTCAGAATCGGCAAAGACAGTTAAGTTAGAAAGCGAGGGCGAATCACAAAGATTAATGCAGACTATTAAAGAAACATTCTTTCCGAACGAGTACAGAATCTAGTGTTTTTTCGTGCTGCTCCTGCCAGCTGGCATATCTAACAACCTTGACCATATTTACCTTAATTTCTCCTAAGGCTTTCTCAAAATCATCATAGCCCTCAATCTTAAGGCGGTCGCGAATTTTCTCAATAATCGCGTGAAGTTCAAGATTCTGGTCCCGACAATCTTGAAGAGATTTCGCCCCATCCTCAGCAATCTTATCTTTATCGGCTGACAAAGTCTCTTTATCTTCCTTCAATTTTTGACATCCCCCTTTATAGTACGAACGCGAGACCTAAGAGCTTTAATAATCGTAATTGATTTCCTAAAATTGAACTTGATACTTTCATACTTTTTCCTAAGATCTTCAATATCATCCACCTCAAATTCAAATATCTCAAATTCTTCTTTAAGGGAATTGAAGTGCTCCAGGAGGGCCTCCCTATTCAAATTTGTAGCAGCCGCGAGGTCGGATAGATTGAAGACTTCTGCAAGGAATCTCATGCTCTTCGACTAAGAAAGTTGTCCCTAAAAGACTAAGGCCGAAACAACGCGAAAATAGGGAACAAGAGAATGTAAGTGCGAAAACCTACCAAGGAGCAAAGTATTCTGAGCACGAAACATAGCCGCCTAGTTCGCATTAGTAATCGACTCCCCTTCAAGTCTATCACGATCCTTCTGGAGAAGAGAGACATTACCATGCAAGTTTGAAACCTCAGTCTAAAGAGAAGAAATTTATCCGTCCTGAGTGCGGAGCAACCCTACCGCCTTGCCGCAATTCTCAACCTGAGTAATATTGCGACACATGTTCTGAAAATTCAAAAGAAGAATATTAGATGGGGCGATGAAACTAACCTAAAAGACGAATGCGAAAATACTAACTCACCGAGTAATCAAGCGCGATGTGTTGTTTCGGGCTGAGTTCTGATGAAAACTTCCACTCAGACTGAGTAGCGGCGGCAGAAGATTGAGGATCAAGGTTCAACATCATCCCGCGAAGTCGAGAAAGGGTAGGATTCGACACAGACAATTGGGCGATATAAACAATTTTAGAAGTAAAAGTCGCGTCAACATCCTTAAGGGCAAGAGCACTGGAAGGAGAATATCCAGTCATCATCGCATTAGTAGAATGAATAGGTGAACAAATTACATCCTGTGTATCACCAACGCAAGAACTCTTTCCCTTATCACCACCAGCACCAGAAGATCCCACAGCTGAAGAAGGCTTGAAAGAAAAACCAATCTCAGCTGGGGCAGACTCATTGACCGAGGGAATTTTTGAAGAGCGCGAATAGCTAGAGACTAAGGGATTCAACACATTGACTAAAGGCTTATCCTTTGGCTCGCCTTTAGATCTGCCTTTAGGCTGACTTTGGTAATGTTTGGTAGTCTTCACCCTTTTTGGTTTTCGTGAAATAGGAGAACTTCTACACTCAACATCTTTCCCAGGTTCCCCTTCGACTTCTTCATCTTCATCTTCCCCGTCTTCTTCATCACTATCAGTCTCCCCGTCTTCCAAATCAACCTGCGCAAACTAAGTACAACAAGAAAACTGAAGCAATAACATTAATCAAAAGGAGAGAAATATGTCTCACCTCTTTGGAGCGCGAAGATTTCTTTCCAGATTTTGCCTTGAGGGATTTTTTCCTCTTCTTATCTATCTTCTTTTTAAGAGAAGCAGCCTCCTTCTCCATCTGACGGTCAGGAAAGTTTATATAAGACTAAATGACGATCACAAAGTGAGAACAATTCAACTGCGAAGCAATGGAAAAAAAAGAACAGATACCTCTTTCGCCCTTTCAGGCCAGTTGAATTCCCAAGGGCGATATTCAAGAACGGAAGGTAATCTACTAGGCTCAATAAGCGACTCATCAGGACCAACGCGAGGATCTCCGTTAGAATCAGGACCCCACAGAAGAGGACCTTCGACAACAAGATGAGACTTCATCCAGTTCGGATCGCTCGAAAGGCGAATAAAGTTTTTGCTCTTACTATGTTGATTGATAGGTGTTGTAAACACCTTGATAGTTATCTATTGTTTATGCTTTCTTTGCGAGTTTTCATGTAAACTATGTATCTTATGTGTGAGTTTGAGTTTATTAGGTACAATGGAGTCCTTTGGAGCAAAAGAAGGAGAAAACGTCCATTTGGAGCGTAAAAGGCAAAAAGCGTCAATTGGCGTGCAAGTGCTATTGGGAGCACAGTGGTGGACAAAGGGGCTCAATTGGTAACCCATATCGGGATGCTGGGGTGCCAATATAAAGTTGCTTTCCTACACAAACATGGAGAAATTCATCATCATCATTTATTTCTTCTTCTGCCTGAAACCAGTGACGGCTGCTATAGAGTTAGAGATGCAGAGAAATTCAGAGAAAAGTGAGATCGAGAAGATGATGCTGCCATGGATCGATGAAGATGTATTAGGGTTCATGCTGATGAACGGAGATAAGAACTGAAGATTAAATGGGGGTTTTCTGCTGCGAATTGAGATGGTGAAATTGAAGTTAGGGTTTGATGTGAAATGAAACTGGGTATATTTGGTTTTGAAATCAAGACAAGAAGATGTGTTTGATGTTGATATTCATGGGTTTATGTTGATTATGAAGATGAGTCTGTTTGTTGAGCTGAGATGGTGGTTTTGCAGAGAAAAGATGTGTTTCTGAAATCAACAAGAACAATGAATCGATAATGAGTTATGAGATGCAGATGGTCCTGCTGTGAAACAAAGTGCAGTGAAGGCATTGGTGGTGATTGTGTGGGTATTCTGCTGATGAAGCAAGAGAAAATGACTGAGATGGTTGGTGATGAATTGCCATGGAACTGAAGTGTTGCTGCAGAGAATTGGTGCCATGGGCATTTGGTGACTTAGATGAATGCTAGGACATGTGACATGACAGTGCTGATGTTGGAGAGTTTTGGTACTGGTGGATGTTGCAGGTGCAGTGAACCCAAGAACAAGGAGGAATCGGTGATGGATTATGGATGGGTATGATGTCGTTGAACTGGACATGGCGAGATTGCAAGCGAGAGGAGTAACAGATGTGCTGGTAATGAAATTGAATTGGCACTTGATATGGCAGAGATTGCAGGGAATGAACAAAGGAGGTTAAGCTGGCCGTGGTCCTGGTGAAGCTGAGTATGGCAGTGAAGAGGGTGGTACAGCTACAGATGTGTGCAGAGATGGAGCTGAAATAATGGGTGCTGTTTTAGTGGATATGATTAGCTGAACCACAGATGTTGAGTGTGCTTGAACTGGTGAAGCCGCAACAGAAGGACAAAAAGATGCAGCTGCAGAAATTGAGCTGAGCCATATAGAATGGATGTGCGGGGTTATATTGCAGTGCAGGTTGTATGATGAGATGACACTGTTAAATTATGAATCAATGATATTGCAGGGAGGCTTAGTTTGTGCTGCTAACTGGATTGGTGGCTGGTTTGAGTCAGTGTTAAGAATGCAATTGCAGAGAATGGATGATGGCTCAAGTGGTTATGCAAGAGTTGCAGTTGAGCTGAATTGTGCAGCTGAGAAGATTACAAGGGTTGTGAGTCTGATGCCATGAGCTTGTGGTTGTGCTCGTCTGCCGAAAAGAATGATTGCAGTCAATGAAGTTTGTTGTCCAGAGGAGAGTTTGTGCTGCTGCAATGTAAAGAATGGACTGAACTGGGTTTTGCAGCTGCAAGGAGTTAACTGGAGCTGTAAGCAATGTAAGCAGTTTGACTGGATGTGTGAGCTGATATGGGAACTGGTGGTACTTAAACTGGATTGGCAGGATGTAGTGAATTGATGTCACAGTGAATGAGTTAAGCTTCTGTAGGTGAATAGGTTTGAGTTTGAGAACTGTGGGTATGCATAATGGTCAGTGGTTGATGATGTATATATGAAGCTGCAGAAACTGTGCGGAAACGGAGTACAAATGGCGAGATGATGGTACTAGCCCGGGTTGCCGGATTTCGGAATGGAAAGTGGGAATCGCAAAGTTTCACTGAATCATGAAGGTGGTACGAGTCAGATGTAAGGTTTGGCAGCCGGGTATATGAGTTTGGAGTTACGCTTTTGGGTACGTTTTCGCAAGAACAAGGAATTGGCTTAGATGTATCTTGTGAATGTTTGAACTGCAGAGAACTAGAGTCGAGCTGCTGGAAGTATGCAACTGCTTAGCGATAGTGTCTGATATGTCAGCTTGGCAGAGTCAGTTTTCCGGTGACCAAATTCCGGCAATGGTGACCAGAATCCGGTGATGATGTCAGCAGTCCGACGACCCAGTTTTGGACCCAGAATTTTCCGAAGAGATATTTTGCATACATGGGCTTGGTGGACCAATTGGAGTTGAGTTTTGAGAAGACCTAATTTTGGAAAAAGTATCATTTTGGAATTGGAGAAGCATATAAATAGAAAAGTCTTTCTCTAAACAAAGACATATCTCCATTAGGGAAACTTCCCTTCTACTTTTGTTCTAGGGTTTTAGACATGGAAACTTTTATTTTTCTTCTTGTTATGAACTTCATGAACATGAGCTAGAGTATTATTATTGGTTAAGGAATAAATTGGATTTCCAAGCATGAGTTTTGTTGAATAAATTAGTTTTGTCTCCATACTTTGTCGCTTATGATTCACTATTAATATTGTTACATGATTTGAATGCTTGTTTAGTCGAGTCTAGAATCGATTGAGTTTGTTTTCATCTCTATTGCTAGATTAGGATTTATTATACGCAAAAGTGATAGATTCCTGATTACAAGTAGCATAATTGTGATTATTGCTTGTAGTGATACATACTAGTAGTCACAAGTGAGTCATAACCTTTGTTAAATCAGATTGGTGCTTTTACACGTTCGATTACTTTGATTAACCTGATTTCATAAAACTTAATGCATCTAGGGAATTAAACTTGATTAGTGCTTTTACACGTTAGGTTGTTCTCTTAGGTAGAATTAAAATTCGCATCTTTTAATGTGTTTGTTGATGACAAGAGGAAATTAGCGGGATATTCTTGCGATCAAGGTATCCTAGGGCTTTTGATTAAGTTGAAATTAAATATCAATTTTACTTATTGTTAAAAAACATGTTTGTGAATGAAGATGAATCCTTAACTAATATCTCTTCTACTTGATTTGCTTGTTTATTTCTTTATTTGTTTTTGTTGTTGCAGTAGAATAATAGGGAAAGAAAAAGAAGCAAAGGGAAAGAGGCAAAGAGAGAAAAGGATTATATTGATAAGGGTTATATGGTTACATGGATATAAAGGATTATATACATGGAAAGGGAAAACCAAAAGACTTACGTTTTGGACCGCACATCCATGGGCATAGGCCTTTTAACACTACCCCTTGTGCGGTTCAACAATGGAACTCCAGATGTAGTGCTTCACATATAGTGCTTCGAATGTAGGTCTTCAAATGTCATCCTCTCCTTGATAGCTTGTGCCTAAATCAATTTCCTCATTAAAACTTTGACAAGGAAAAACCCAGTGGGACAAAACCTTGGTACAACTATTCACATGTAATACTTCACATGTTGTCTCGTACTTTACATGTAGTTCATCACATGCAATACGATCTTCAAAGATCGACGAGTCTAAGTTAATTTCCTCGTTAAAACTTTGTCAGGAAAAACCTAGAGGGACAAAACCTGAACTAAAGAAAAAGAGTACAGTATTAATTAAATTTAGAACATAGTTGGATGCGTATACGTTGCCTCATTAAAACCTTGACAAGGACAACCCAGTGGGATAAAACCTTGACGAAGAGAAAAGAGTACAACGTGACAGATGCAAATAAAGGTGATTTGTTGCAGATGATCACTTTGCTCCGTTGAAGTTGACTAGTTGCTTCACAACTCCTAAGGTAGAAAATCCTCGTGGGAAATACAATAGCCTTAGCTGAGAAATTACATTCCCGGTGTTTGTTGTTGTCTCATTAAAAACCTTACCGAGTAATGAAACCCTGTGGGAAAAAGTAACCTCGGTGAAGGAAAATAGTTCAACATACCATTAGATATTCCCCCTGATGTTAGACAATTTTCAATAGTCTAATACAGTCAGAAGGAATTTATTTCACTTTACTTTGGTGACTTGAATGTTTATAAGACCCTGTTGTTGATTATGGAAGTTACGTTGCTTAACATACTATCACGTTTCATTTCTTTGATTCAGATATTTTCAGTAATATCAACGCGATCTTTATGTCTTCAACGTTCAACATACTTGATGGTTTTAGTGTTGTCTCGCTAAAAACCTTATCGAGTAACAAAACCCTTTGGGAAAAACTATTCTCGATCGTAGGGAAAAGAGTACGACATGTCTTCAATTTCTAAGTAAAATATGTCGACATCATATCCTTGGATCCTCCCCTTGATGTCGGCATCTCCCCCTGATTACATTCAGAGTTGTTCGAGACAGTTCCTTTAGTCATGTATTTTTCGAAACTGAATATTGGTAATGACTTAGAAAATAGTCTACCATATCTCCCCCTGATTACTTTCGTTGGAGAATAGATTATTGTTCCTTCATAATCAACAACTTTTGGATTACACTTTCATTAGCATTCATTTTTATGTCTTTGCAGGGATAAAACAAATTTTATGTCAATGGTTACTTTTAAGTACATGATTACATTCACTATACCATTTCAATGACGTTGCGTTGGCGCTGAGCTATATCTAGCTAACAAGTTCCCTGAGTATGTAAAATTTAATCGAGTACATTATTATACTAAGTACAACAATGCGTTTATTGCACTTAAATATGGGAATTTCATCTCCCAACACATCTTCGTCATCTTCCTTTAGACAAAATAGTCACTTACTTACATTTGAACCTCGACTAATCATGGGAGTGCTATCAGGATGCATGTCTTTGTTAAATTACCTGACAAATTTAGACATATGCAAACTGGTGGAATAATATACCACAAGCTCAGTATTTGGTCGAGCTTTCCCCAGATTTTCCATCTCAAATTCGGATTTCAAATAGCTTTTAAGGTTTCTTATTGCATCAAGAGTACCCATCATGTCTGTACCATCGACATATATAACTACAATTCCAAATCAGGAACTTTTTGTGAATACACAAGAAAAAAATAACTTACTTGTCTATCCCCTCCAAATAAAATAGCCACTTAGACGGATATACCACATCCGCCTGATTGCTTCAATCTAACTGTAAACGCGCTCTGTGGTTTAGAGTTATTTGATTTGGGCAACAAAAGGCTATCAAATACTTTTGTAAATATCTGTTATCTCTTGATTCTTTCATAGATACGTAACAACCACACACATATGCTGCATTTCAAGTCCTTTTGAAATTACCAAGCTAACTAAGTAGCGGAACACCATAACGTTCATTACAAGATAACAATTCCAGGGCTTTGTGGGAAACCTCGCGCCACAAGGCGAGTCTTTATACTTTAAGACTGCTTTCTTCTCACTATGCTTTGTGAAAAATTAATCATGTATGTCCAATAGGTTTTACACTTGGTTGGTTAGCACCACCACACCAAATACCTGTATATTTATCAAAGAACCAAGTTCTACCTGGATTGTATAGCCCAAATATGCTCTTCGGTTACATTAAGCAACAAGGAGCTTGGTTCGATCTCATCTTGCTCTATTTCCTTAAGCAAGTGTATATAAAATTAATTATCAATGTACTCGGATGATATTTCCATTGATTCGTGCGCATTCTTATAATACACTTGGGATGTCATTGATCTCTGGAATCATTAAACTTCGGAGCGTCCTCCAGTTTGATTCATGGATATATTCAGAGACAATCTTATGAGATGATTTTTGATGATATAAATAATTTGTGCCTTACTCACCTACTTCCTTTCTAGGTGAGCATTGATCGAACCAAGTGGTCTCTCCAACTTCCTTATGGGGCCACGACCTCAACCACACTTCCACTAAGTGTAGTTGCAACACCTTAGTCTATGGTATATATCCCTTATTGAGGATTTGTAACCTTGCAGGTAGGTTTTCATCTAGTATGTGTGATCTCATCACTTTAACGACATCATTGTTACTTCACATTTACATTTACACTAAGTGTACATTCTGAAAATCGATTATTCATTATTACTTCACATTTACATTTGTGGAGTACAAGAATCAATATGCGACACAGTGGGAACACACCACGACAATTCATGTCGTTCCCTTAGAAAATACTTTTTCTTATCTCCCCCTAACGATGGGAAGACTGTCTCATTAAAGTGATAAACCGCAAATCTAGCGGTAAGAGATCTCCTGCCAAAAGTTTTAAAATGCGGATAATTGTTGGGAACTCATTTCCAACATGACTACTTAACAGTTTTGAAGACCCATCATAGTACAATGTGGAGTCGTAATGGCACATATATAGTGCAACCAAAAATGCGTAAGAACACGAATGTCAGGCTTATATCCAGTTACCAACTGGTACACATAAAAGGTTGACTAATATTGGGTTCTAAAACGAATTAAGTAAAGATGCGTTAATATTGCATATTCCCCAAGAAGTTAAAGGTATGTTTGTACGTATAACCATGCCTTAGGCACCATCAGTAACCTTTGATGATAGCCTTTGTGAGACCATGGGGTTTAGGATGCTCTGCATTGATCATATTAAACATGTAATAACCATCAAGTCCTTTTGATGTACACTCGCTAGCCTTTACAAGGGGTGGTGAGCCCTTACATGTAAAATATGTGCTAGTAGTTTTCAAACGCAAATTTCTTGGGAACTATAACTATTCCAAAATGTCAAAATATCCACCAGAGCCATAAGTCACTTTAATGGTCCGCATTCTGCTTGGATATTTTTCTAAATATCGCCTTGTTTTCTTAGTATTATGGATTGTTTTCCATTTGCATCTTAGGATGGTCTCGATCCTATTTTACTGAAGACTTTGTAAAATGAGTGATATGATTTCTTACTTAAAAGCGCAATGGGAATGGGGGGTTGTGCATCTAGCACATTAGAAAACACTTATTGAGAGATATGTCGTCACTTCGTATTATGTCAATCTTTTTCCCGTTTTTGTTCACTCAAATAAAGTGATTCGTATGAGTCCTTTCAAAACGATCATCATGTCACAACCAAAGTTGCTTTATGGTTATGCCTAAATCCCGTATGAGTCAATTCCCAACATTTCATCGTCTGAGTCAATATGGATTCAATAATCCAAATACTATAGTGATTTACATTTCATTAAATTGACTCATTAGTTTCTCTAAAATATATTTCCTTCTAAATATATTGGAGACTATAAAAGATGCAATCAACTACATTCTCATCACAGTGAGGTTCCACATGATATCCATTTGCATGGGTTTCTTTGGAATTTAACAAGGTGTGATTATCTCTAGGTACATGTAGAGATTTGGTGACGTCTTTGTTCTATCTTGAAAAAAAAATTTGAACAGTGCTGCGCTCAATGATCCAATCCTCGTAGCCACATTATAAAGAAATAGTTCAACAACTAGTTTAAATTCCTTAAGCTGGTGGGAGGGAAACCACTATCTGTTAGACATTGAGTCTTGAGATATTAAATAAGTGGTTTGGCCTTATTAGTAACAAAAGTGAGATTCAACACAAGTACTTTAGAGTGAATATATGTTACGTTTCAGCGAGGATGATATATTTTTCATCCTGAAATATCTCAAGTGTTATAGAGAATTTATGTCTCGTGGGAATGATGTAATTTTCATTCCATAAGCACAGACATTGGATCTAATTCAAATAAGTAGTCAATTGGCCAGACAAAGTTCTTCTTGTCATTAAAGTTAATGTCTAAAGTATGACCTTCCCATGGAAATTGGTTGCTAATGTAGTACCCGCATTGCATTGCTTGTACCAATATCGGTAAGAAGATTCAATCCCAACTCTTTGGTACGTCTAACCCTCTTTATTTCGGGGTTCTTTCCATTTTCAATTCCGCTACATTTAGCTTAATTTGAGAAATTTATTTATCTCAATAGGCCAAGAAAATCTCATTACACGTGTCAACCAATTACTTTAGGTTGAATAGATTACTAAAGATAGTTCTCTTGTTGTCATACTTCAACATATACTGGTTCGTTAGTATCATGGATAAAGTAGAGAAATTGAAATTTTCTGACTCATATCACCTTTTGTGAGTTCTTCCACAAAAATTAGAATACATGTGATTTTATTTGCAACGAATCTTTTGAAACTACCGACTCTTTAAGAGTCGAGCAAGTGGATTACATTCCATAAAACATTCAAATTTAGGGAGACGATATCAAGAACGCAATAATGGTTCAAGTACTTCTAAACCCCAAATAAATACATTGGAATTGAGTTGGTACAACCAATTGAACAAAAGACACCATTCAACTATAGCCAATATCATATTCAAAAGAACAAAATAGCATTAAGATCAAAATTCTTAATGACCGAGATCAACAATCAAAATTTAAATTGACCGTTATATGATGTGAACTTATCTTAAGATAAAAATAAACAAAACTAGGCATGTTCTAAAAACAAATAAATAAGCCTAGCAAGTACTCAATGTAAAAACCCACATTATAGGTACATACCTCGAATTTTGGTTCCCGTTGTATATAGGCAGAACCGGCACAGCCTTGGTCGCGCACAGCCCAGAAAAAAACTGGAACAGAACAGCACCAGAGAGAAACGGAGCAGCCTTGGTCGCTGGAACAGGACAGACCTGCTTGGATCGGCCGGGATTTAAACGAGTTGGATCGGTCTTTCTGCCAACATATTTACTTTCTCCTTCGCAGAGATATCCCACCGACCGAACTGTGATTTCCCACCGATCGAGAACAGTGATTGCCCAGCATAAACATACATCGAACTATATTATATTAATATGTTAATATGTATGTACTCACAAATCAAACCACGGATCAGATTTAATTAGTAATCTATACAAGTCACAAAATCAAAACAATCAAACCATGGATCAGATTTAATTACTAATCTATACACAATCACAAAATCAAAACAATCAAACCACGGATCAGATTTAATAACTAATCTATACACGGTCACAAAATCAAAACCAAGGATCACAAATATATATTGGAAAATAAATAAATAAATAAATAAATATTTATTTATATAAACAGATCCAACTTAGCTGATTCCAACGATTTCAATATTATCTTGACGATAATTTCATAACTGTGTTGATGTAAATCATCCATTCCATGTAAAAAAAAAATCGACCAATTCATTCTAGCTCTGTGGTAGCTTTGTGCATGATAACGTGTTGCAGTAGAATAATAGGGAAAGAAAAAGAAGCAAAGGGAAAGAGGCAAAGAGAGAGAAGGATTATATTGATAAGGGTTATATGGTTATATGGATATAATATCCTTTATATACATGGAAAGGGAAAACCAAAAGACTTACGTTTTGGACCGCACATCCATGGGCATAGGGCTCTTTAACATTTATTTTATTTTTGTTTACATAAAAGAAGAAAATCCCCCCATTGTTTTACATAGGAAATCGAAACATATTGACAACCTTAGTCCTCTCTGTGGGAACGATCCTTTCTTGCCCTTGTTATATTTAATGAGGGAGGATCTATGGACACTCTTAGATGGACACTATCATACATGATTTGCGCCATTTTCACTGCAAAACCCATACGATAATGAATTTCAATCTAATATTTGGATGACACGTTCCTTTTATAAGACTCTACATTCCTACCGAAAATGACAAGAATTCGAAATACAAACCTCATCATCTACCGATCTTAATTTTAACCGTTAATTTTTTACGGCTGATATTCAAAGGGGTAGATGGTGGTGTTATACGTCTCCAAATGTGCTCATTTTAAGTAGGAATGTAGAGTCTTATAAGGGGAGTGTGTCATCCAAATATTAGATTGAAATTCATTGTTGTTTGGGTTTTGCGGTGAAAATGGCGCAAATCATGTATGATAGTGTCTATCTAAGAGTGTCCACGGATCTCCCCTCATATTTAATATTTTGAGTAGTGAGAAAGTAATTTATTTTTGAAGCATACGACAACGATCAAATTTTGGCGCCGCTGCCTGGGAGGCAGCGGGTTGTTATTTGTTTTTGGTTTCTTATTTTTGTTTTGTTTTTAGTTTTAGTTTAATTTTTCTTATTTTTTGGTTTTTGACATAGTTTTGAGAACTCTTGTTTCGGGTACTTATTATGGAAGGAGCATATTGGAGCAATGGATACGGTTTTCAACAACCTCAACACTATGACAATTGCCCACCAACTTTGGGATACAATCAAAACCAAATTATTGGCTATGATACATGTCCTAGAGAACCTTATGGTGATTTTCATACATACCAACAACAACCTTGTAGTGAGTATGTAAGTCAAGCACCTAGGTGGGACAATTCTACTTCCAATTGGTTTTATCCGAGATGTATGAATGTTATGAATGGACAAGACCAACTTGACCGTGATAGAGAGAACATCTCACAAACCAATTTCTGCAACACTTTTTCTATCCCGACTCAAGATCGTAGTTATGATCATTCACCCATTCAAAGGGAAGAGTCATGGGAAAGAGAACCTATTGTAGTCAATGGTGGTAAGCGTGTGAACGTCAAGAAACTTGCACAGAAATTATACAAGTTGGAAGATGATGGAGCCTCGGAAGAGCCTGTCGATGAAATTAGTAGGACCATTCGTATGGAACTTAAACGATGTCGTGATAAAGGTTGGGAAACTGACGACGATTCTTATTACGGTGATTCTGAAAATGAAGACGAAGATGATTGTGTTGAAAAGGACCAACCTTTGGAAATATTTGATGACATTAGTGTAGTTGACTCAACTCTTGATCTTTATAATGATCAAACACCTATTCAAAAGGTACATGAGTATGATGAAACTAGTGTTTTACAGAATTTCCTTGCAACAAAGTTTGAGTCTAATGAAGAGGAGTATGTTGAGAATGAGACCGATTTGATCAATATTGTGGAAGACCCAATTGAGCTTGAAAATCATTGTAACAATGATGTTTATGTCGAGACTTTGGTTAAGGAAGAAACGGATGAAAAATGCTTGCAATTTTTGATAGAGGACCATGATATACAAGAGGTAAGTAATTCACTTGAGTTTTTCAAGGATGAAGAGGATTCCGTAATACAAAAGTTTCCGCAAGGTTTGTCTAACCCTTTGCCTATTGTTTCTTCTCCTTTACCTCTTATTGGTTTGAATGTATGTGCTTCGAGAATATTGTTGAATGACTTTATTTCTTGATATCCTCCATTAGAGATGCTTGATTCTCATACTATGCAGGTTATGGAACAAGAAACCGTGGAAGTTCCCGAATTCTATGTTTTTTATCCACTTCCAAGTGTGGACAAGAATAAGTGTGGGGGAAACTTTTATCGGTTAATAGCTTCATTTATGTTTTACATTACTAATATTTGTGTGAAGCTAGTGTTTGCAAAACAGGTTACATGGAAGGATCCCCAACTTTTCAGATTGTTGGTATATGGGGAATGAATCTTGCAAGGATATAGTCAGGCTGACGACTTTAAACCAAGCGCTGCATGGGAGGCAACCCATTGGTTTTGTATCTCTTATCTCTTATTTTTTTCTTGTCTTGAATTTTGTTTTTTCTGATTTCTTGTCACATTTCATATAAGATTTTCCACCTTGACTTTCTTTGGACGATTCAATTTACACTGAGGACAATGTAAAGTTTAAGTGTGGGGGAGTGGTTAAGTATTTGCCCATGAGTTTTTTCTCGCCCTCCGCTAGCTTGGCTCTATTTAGGCAAACACCCCAACGCGAACCATTCTTAGTAACACAATGAACGACATATTGTTTAAAGAAAGATTCAACGGTGTAGTCAGCAGGATCATAATGTTTCGCCTTTTTCGGACAAATGGACTTCCCCACACCATAAGCACGAAGGGAAAATTCAAGAACAATTCAAATCGCATCGCCACCCAGTTGATAGACTACACAAGGAGGATCCATTTTAGCAAGGATTTGATAAAATAGAGGAATCTCAAGATTGTAGAGTGGAAGAGGAAAACCCGCCTTCAGTTGTCCAAGCGCGATAGGCGTACGATTCGCGCTCCATTGTTTTCTAAGAATTCTCTCCTCATCCAATATAGTGGTAGAAGATGAATCATCTGGAACCGAGACTGTGAAACCTCTTTTACTAAGGTCTCTTTGAAACATTTCAAGGTTCTCTACCGGTTTCTTGGTCGGCTTAGATTTGGAACTGCATGGTTAGTATGGGAATGCTAAAAAGAAAATCTGAAGCTTGGAAAACAATAACAATGGTGGAAAAAAAATCACACAGAAACTATGATCATGTAATAGAGACGTAAAATGTAAAGAGCTGAGGAAAAATCAACTCACCGTGAAGATGATGTAGCAGCAACAGCGGGAACAGACGCATCTTGATCTTCCATGAGAAAGGAAGAAAAATTACAGAACTTGGAAGGAAAAGAAGAAGTTGAACAGGAGAGGAAGACAATACAAAAACAAAAGAAAAGATTTACCTATCTCTTGGATATTTATCCGAAGAAAGCAGTAAAGACGTGCCGCTTGAAAAGGAAAAAACCTTCAACACGTGTAGCAGTTACGCGGAAATTATGGAAGTGTGTCGGGTAAGACAGAGAAGGTGAAAAGACAAGATTGACGTGAAGTTTGACAAGAATTCTCGCATTATTCCACTTGCAGAAGAACAACGCGAGAAGAGGCAAAATGTAGAGGCGAAATATCGCACAAGAAAAATATACAACTTCGCTCTAGAAAAAACATCCTTAAGCACGGAGACATAACAATTACCAGGAACAAGGCGACAAGTAATCACGCGATAATAGAGAAAAAGCGCGAACGAATAGTTTAGCGATAAAAATAACGCGATTACTAACTCAATCAGAAGAAGCGCGAAGAACCAAGTAGCAATGCGGTAGATAGGGACAGCTTCCAAAAGCCTGGCATGTAAGACAAACTGAAATAGAATCGGTCAACTATGATCTTGCACGTGAATCATGATTGTCTTCTATTGATAAATTTGCCTATATAAGGACTCAGATTTGATAGAGAGAGAGAGAGAAAGAGATCAACTGAGAGAGATAAGCTAAGAAAGTTAAAAGAAAAGAAAGAAACAAGTTCCATCTTAGAACTTAGATTGCATCTTTTATTTCTCAATTGTTGTATACAAAACTTAGCTTGAATCTACTGTAAGTGTAACATTCATTCACTGTAAAGAATTTAGAAGAATCATATAAGTGTCAAAGTGGTGAATAATATCATTAATGTTAAGGTTGATCAATATAACTTAAACTTTGTGTTATTATCATTACACGGGTGTAGTTGTGGGATTTTCCACAACTACACTTATTAAAAGAAAGGATTCTACAGAATCATCCTTGCAAGCCAAATCATATCACAACATCACCCAAATCCTTCCATTGATATGTGAAACTTCCGACAAGTCCAATTTACGAAACATATTATTTGAACCGAGCACTATGATTTCAGATGATATGAAGATCAGTAAAGTAGCCCAATAGTCATTTTATATGCATGTGCCCTTAAAACCTTGAATAATTGAATATCGGAAAGATGTCCCTAAAAGGAATACCTACCCCTTAAATTGGAACCGTTTTTTGGGCACCACCAATTTTTCATGGGGACCAACCATGATTTCAATTTTGGGTGGTTTATCAAGAAGTAATCCTATGTCACCCCTTATCAAAGTATTTATGTTAATACCAAACTTACTCATCTTAGTTAAATTAGTTAGTTTAATGATTAAGTTAAATTAATTAGTGATTAGTGAGGTTAGATTAATTAGTTTGGTGTTTTTAGAAGAATAATTTTTGAGAAGAAGAAGAGGGTTTTGATTTTTTCTCTCTTTTTTTTTTCTTTTTTTTTTAAGATGGTTGATTTCGAAATGAGGGTTTTGGGTACTTAGTTGTACTTCAAATTTAGTTAATGTTCCTTGAATTGGTCAAAACTCGAAAAAATGAAAATTTTATAAACTGATTTCGGCTATGACAATAGAGTTCGTCTACGAAATCTGAAGAACAGGTAGCCGAACTCTTCTGCTAGTGTAGTTCATCTAATGGTTCTGAAGACGTAGGTAGCCGAACTCAGCTTTAATGGAGTTTTTGCTTTGTTCGGCTCTCTGTTTCCAGGACAGGAAACCGAACTTTTAGGCTAGAGTATACATAGTGATTTTTCGGTACAGTCGAGTGCTACATTTTTTAGCTGAACTTTAAGTCTTAAATCAGCGGGACTCCCAAAGTTCGGCATACTCGCAAAGTTCCCCACTACACCAAAACATCCGATTTGGGACGGATATACGCGTTGCAATGAATTTCACCTACACGTATATTCGTTTGAAATATCGCGTAGCAAATTTTTGTGCAACACATATATCCGTTGGTCAAATTAATTTGTGCAATGCATAAAAACGTTGGTCACCCGGTTTACCAACGTTTTTTGAGCAACGGATTCTTTAATTTGTGCAATGCTTACAATAATTTAGGCAACGTATTACTTTAATTTGAGCAACACTTATATACGTTGCAAACCAATTTACAGGTAAAAAAAAAATCCGACGATAGTTCCAGCGGATTTCTGCACCTTCATTTACCATTATAGATCAACTAGAAGACCCAATTTTCCATATGAACATATGGTTGACCAATAATATTCTTACAGTATTCTCTCTTCCAACATGGATTACATACGCATAACTTATACTCTCTACAAGAGATCAGAAATAGACATAGTAAATGCTATATTGAACTTGTACAATTAAAGGAGACGACTAATACACTGTAGGACTTCAACATAATCTCGGAGTAGCAGAGCTGAATTATGACTGATTTAACATACCAATTTTCTGAACTTGTTCGGTATTTTATCTGATGCAGGATTTAGCCAGCCCAAATTTCTATTGCAGTGGCACCTGAAAATAAGAGAATACATATTGTCAACATATATAAAATACTCAAAACTGCTCAAGATCACTCCACAAGTTTACTTCTTTTTTCACATTGTCCCCAAGATAAGGTACAGAGTAAACTAAAAAGTAAAGGTCAACCATTGACCCAATGTGTGCTACAAACTAAAAACCTTGGAAAAAAGAGCCTATGAACCAAACCCCTATTGACATGCACATCACCTGCATACATAAATTTCTGACTATTCTAGGATCTGTCAGTCCCCTTGGACATGATCATTGGTACCCATTAACTCATCGTTGATGGTGGCCAACTTCCAACACAATAGGCCATATGTTAAGAGTCTACATGCAGGTATAACTCTTATTTACTTTCATGGATATCTAAGTATTGTAGTCACATACATGCAGGTATAACTCTCATGAATCTTTAGTGGATGAAACCGCTGTACCTTCGACTGAAAAGGCAACATGACACTCTCGCACTGGACTTCCTTCTGCTTTTCCATTTGACCCATCCTCACCAAGTAAATCGAGTAATGAGAACTCTGAGGAAGTAAACCACAGGATTAACATGGGAAAAAAAAGGAAAAGAAACAAGAAACAAAAATCAAAACTGAACAACAAAATAACCCCAGAAGGCCACAATCAAAGAAAAAAAAAAGAACAAGTATCTTAGGCCAAGACTTGCAGAAGGGCTGAAATTGCATCAAGGGATTCGAGGGGGAAAACCTCATTTTGCAAAATTCTTAATAGCACCGGTTAACAGATCAATAAATAACACTATAAGAAGAACGTGAGATCTTACGAGTTTCAGTTGCGTTCTTCCAGCAATCCGACTTATCACCATTTTTGTTGGAGGAGTACTTATGTAAAGTTGCTATGTTATGAGGATAACTGGAGAATTTCCTGTTAGAGAAGAGCATGATATCAGTTTCCCAAAGGAAGAAAACAAATGCAAACACAACAGATAAAGAACGCAAGAACCTGAACTCGCGAGTGCAGGGAAAGAGTTATAAGTCCAGACATGAATAGAAGCATGCATAGACACAAAAATTAGCTCATCTCAAGACACATACTACAAAGAAAAATTGGTACGGTATGAGATCTCTATTGATTAATGTGCACACTCTGTATGATGGGCTGCTTAACTACAAGAAATAGCTCACTTACTTTCGGGGGGATGCACATTTCTCTTCTTTGGCTGGTGATTTAGTCTCTACTGCAGATAAGAAGGACGTTTAAGCACGTCAGATATAGCACAAAAGAAAGAGACTTGATACAAATTCAGCAATTAATATCTCAGGCTAGAAAAATCGTTTTGCATTTTAAAGTGATATGAAAAGAAAAAAACAAACAAACTTACGTGTGTCCTTCTGAAGCTGGTAGTTCACGGGTGAAAATCTCAGGACTGGGATTTCCGCTACCTTATGCATGTCCTTAGGGACTTGATAATTCAGCAGCGAAACTCTGAGCGCCGGACCATCCGCTGCAATATTAGCATTTTTACAGGAAGGAAAATGCGAAGGGGGTGAGTGAGCAACAGCCAGAAAGCAATATGATCCTATAAAATGACACATTAAATCAATAAAATTACCATTGTTGCAGCCAGAATTACCCCCCTTGGCCTCTCCCGCCAAGTTCAACAAACTTAAGATATCCAACGATTTAGGTGTCCGATGGTATTCAGCAGACTCATGAGTTCCTTCAGCATTGTCATCTCCATTGGAATGTTGTTGCCGTTTCTTTTGCTCGAAATACTGTCTTTGCCTGAAATTTTACAAGAAATGTCTCAACATTCAAATCTACAGCATAAGACACTTATACAAGTCTTTCAAGAAAACCTTTCACATGAACCAACCACAACCAAATCTTAACTAGGAAAATTCAAGTGCAAACTTGCTTCATGAATCATGATTGCAACAAATAATCCAACAGAAACGAAAAAACAAATTCACAAATGTTTCAATCACCTTTTATGTGTTGATTTTCTTGACTGAAATTTCACCATTCCATTGCCAAACAAACATGACAAAAAATCAAAATTAGAATCACATAATGAATCATCAGCAATCTTAGCATAAATAAATGTAAAGTAACTCACCCAATTTCTTACTTAAGCAAGTTAACCGAAAACCCAATCTACAATCAAGCATAGAATGGGACCAACCAGGATTCATGTCTGCGGGGTTTGTTTCTTCTTCCTGGTCATCACAAAAATTTAACAAAAAAGAACAAAGAAATAAGAAAGAGGAGAGAAAGATATTAGTCCTAGTTACGAGGAACTGAGGACACAATTTTATAAAATGAAAAGATAAGGGAAATGTTTCCCTTACCTGGATTTCATTGTAGGTGCTAGCTAACCATAATATTAATATATCCAGAAAATTGGTACGAGTTACTGAGTGCGGCATACTTGTTCGATTTAGTAACAATGCTCGTAAAATTACCTCTATGCGTGAAGCGTCACTTCTTTGCGACTCTTTCCAGATATGGTGGTCATAAACTTCCAAGACTTTGGAGATTAGAGAATCGCCCTCCAAATAACAAAGGTAACATGCCACCAATGGTGCGTGAACCTGAACACAAGATTAAGCTATTTATGATGTATACAACGTCAACAAAAAGAAAATGAAAAATTCTTACAAGGAAGATTGTGATGATTATAAATTATGAACAAGATCCCCACGAAGATGAACACTTCTACATGAACTCTGTTTTCTCCTTGACGCGACATCCATATTGAAGAAGGTGGCATGACTTACCAAAAATCTCCTTCAGATGTCCCTCATTCACATTCCTAGTGAGCTGATCTACGTGCAGCATTAAAGATTCTGGAGATCCTTTCCTGGAAACATGGTATGTTTAGTACAACAAACTCTATAAAGCTAAAACAATCAATCCACACATCGAGTGAACCTAATACCATTATCGAGCTTCAGTAAGTTAGGGACATTCAATTGAAACCAAATCCCTAACTGAAACATAAAACAAAAATATTTTGAAATGACACAGAGTGAAACTATGATTGGTACAAATAGAAACCCAAATTAAAATTTAAAACAAACCTGAATCTCTTGCAGAGCTTCAACACGGTTATTAACATCTGTTGAAAGGGAATCAAGAAATTCAGATTGTGCTCCTTGTGACAATGGCATTAGCTTACCCTGCAGCAGCAACAACAAAAACCCCAAATAAAATCAAAACCCTGCATTCAAAACAAAATTCAAAAAAAAAAAAAAAAACAATGAATCTCAAAACTACATAACAAGTACTACCTTAAGAGTACCTACAAGATATGCTAGATCTTCACCACTCAAAGCTTCAGTAAAACAAAACTAGATCCGGATTTTCAAATACTAAAAGCAGACTCAAACAACCAACTACAGTCACGAGTTTTTGAGATTATCATTATTACCAGCAGGAAAACAAGATTCAATATTCGATTTAGGGGTTATTCAGATTATCATTACCACTTAAGAAGGAGGAAAAAATGGTTCAGAATTGAGATTGAAAAAAAAAATGTTTACAGATCGAAGAAATAGTTGATAGGTTGAGACGGGTTCTGGGAGAAACGATTAGAAGGAGAACGATCTGGGGTTTCGGTTATGGCTTTGTTTTCAGGAACAAAATTGATTTTGGATTCTAGGTTTAGGAATTTTTTAAGATTTTAGAGAATTGATCTAGATTTCTAGGATTACACGGGTTTTGATTTGGTTAGGAAAGAGATTTGGGTTTGATTCTGAGAGAAGGGTTTTGGTTCTCGGAAGAAAAACTCTCTGCAAACAAGAGAGAGAGAGAGTAAAAAACGAGATAAAGAAGAGATAGGGAAATTTTGAGGAAACTAATTTTAAGATTTTTCTAAAAAAAATAATTAAAAAAAAATCAGAGATTAAATAAAAAATATTACTAAAAGCCCATGGAAAGGTCTGATATTACATAAATGCCGAGGATGTACAACGTTTTTACACATTTTTGAAACGTTGGTCCATTAATTTCATTTAACAAACCAATATTATTTATTTTGCACAACTTATTTTTGGTGTGCAACGGATATTGACGTTGCACCTCGAAATCAATATGTTGCAAAATACAAGATATGGTGTAGTGCTCTATTGCCGAACTCTTTGTTCTGCTTGCCCTCAAAAATTTTGCTACTCAATCGAACTCAAAATTTTGCTATACAGAGAAGAGTTCGGTTAAGAAATTTTTTTTACGACTCAACCGAACTCAGGAGTTCGGTTGAGTCGTAAAAAAATTTTCTTAACCGACGTGTTCTTCGTGTTTGTAAGTTCGGTTATAAAATTGGGTTTTTTTTCTGAAAATTATCCCAACCTAACTTGCTACTGTAACTTCCATTTTCAACTCATTTTGATGATTACTACTCATTTTTTCAACCAAAAACGAATCACAAGTAATAGGTTTGTGGAAATTTCTTTGAATCGAGATGATGTAGCGGAAAGAAAAGAAGAAAATAAACCCTCCAATAATAACTAATTTGTGAAAAATTAAAATTAATGGATTTGTTATAATTTTGATTTTAAAATTGTTTTGTTAATGATTTAGATTAGGTATACTAGAAATAACCGTGTCGTAAGATCGAAACAATATTACGTATAACACGATTCTAATAAATTGGTAGTAGTTATATTTAAAAAAAACAATATAAAAAGCATGGAAAACTATCTTATCCATGATTTTTTGAGGAATTGTCATAAGACAATTAGAAAAACTATGAATATCCATCCCAGTGTTTACAGTTCATTTGAATGCAATGAACGGGTGAATACATTTTGTTAATGATGGAGACTTTATACTGGCTCAGAATACTTATTTATATACGTGGAATATAAAATGCAATGTATTAAAAGTTAAATGTATTGGGAATATAAAGTTTGTAAGAGGTAATAACACAACCTAAAAACAACGTCAACGTAATTGATAAACATGCTTAAGATCATCATATACACAGTTAGATGTAACTTGCCATGCAATGAGTAATTATTTTCCTTTACGCTAAGTATGGCATGTTTTGAATACTCATGTTATATTTCGATATTCCGTGCGCAATTACTGAAATGAACTGTCATGCGCAGAAGTAACCATACCATGACCATTTTTCTTCTATTAAAACAACTCCTACATGATCAAAGATTAGATAAATATATTCTTAACAATAAAAGAAAATTGTTAAACTAAGATTTTCTAAAAGATTTACAAAAAAATTTGACTTACGCTTTAAATTTTAATTTTTTTATATTTTATATTCAAAGGGTTTTCCCTAAATATAGATTTTTTTTTGACCCACATTTAAAAAAAGAATTTTTTTATCAATATCATTATTAATTCGAGACTTGTATATGTTGAACACCTAATAATTAGTTTTAAGTCATTTGAGTTATAAGGTGATATCAAAGTACATAAATGCCCTGCTTTTGATATGTTGAGGAATCCACCACAGGTTAGTCAATATTTATATATTTTTATACATTTATAGACGGAGATTATAATGGAAAAATCAAATAAAGAGATAATTAAAGCTTATGGATTTTCTTCTTCTTCCATATTTAGTTTTATTTATGAACTATAATTATGAGGGAACTCAATCAATGCAAAGTCATATGAAAAGAGGTTGCAACTCTTACATCCGTCGGATGTCTTTGGCTTGGATGAAACTGGGATGGTCGGATGCAACGTTTGTCTCTCAAAATGTTATCCGACCGGTAAACGCTCAAAAACCCCTTCTGTTTTGTATTATAGATAGATATAGTTATTAGATAAGTTTTAATTTTAGTTAGGTCAAGGGAAGGTTAGTCATTTCCACACTTTAGGACACCCCTTAAAAGCATAGGATAGACATTCTTATCACATAATGGTCCCCACCAAAAGAGGGTGGTGCCAAAAAAAAAAAAAAACCGTTCTTAAATTGCTTACCTGTAGATATTGCAAATCCCTATATCTAATATAAATATGTGCAACTTGCATGAATAGGAAAAGAAATTGTACCAAACTACCACCTGTATCAGTCTTGAGATCTCTATGGGATTAGATGCCCTAATCTTTTAATTGATCAGGAGGGAGTCAGGGACTGACCACTTCCGGAAGTGAGAGAGAGGGAGTGGTCCCCTTATGACCCCACAGATTTGTAGGGGGTGGGTTAGTATGGGTCCCACCCCCTTTCTCTCATTTGGTATGACCCGCGGGATCCAATCTGGAGGATATAAATCATTTCTACTACCAAATGCTTCCCTGGGATAAGGAAGATACTTTACCTTGCACTTTACTTTCCATTTCTTTATAAAATAATGTCCCATAATCAAATCAAGTTAAACTTAAAATATTGTGTTCAGGATCTTCAAGCTTTTTTTTTTTTTCTTTTTTTTTTTTTCTGAAGAAACATAAAATTTATTGAAACTCAAACAAAGATACAAGTCCTTGAGATAGGACACATTCCATCACTCACAAGACACACTGAAACAAACACTAGCACACAACAAACCCTCAAACTAAACAACCTTCAAAGATACCAGAGAAAACTATCTATCAGCAGGAGAGCTAAAATTCACTCCATTTGCTTTATCCTTAATCAGATGATTAAGAACAACACTTGGAGGAACCAAGTCCCACGACTGATTACACTTATTAGAACGGGCAAACTTAGCTAAAGCATCAGCCACCCCATTACATTGCCTATTAACATATCCAACACTAATTTGAGATATCCTTTTAAACATACTAATACATTCATTCATAAGATGTTGATCCTCCCACCTTATATTCTCACTCTTGTTATGTTGAACAACTTCCATAACAATTTTGTTATCACCTTCCACTTGTATTTGTGCTAAGGTTGAAACAAAAGGTAGTGGGACATGCTACCCTACATGATATCAAGTTAGGATCCTAACTACAACACAAGAAGATCAAAATATATATAGGTACACATAGGCATCGGAATTAATATGTTGTTATTTGCATGTTTAAGAGTTGATCATCTATCTCGCTGGAACTGACTGGGTGAGTGAAATAACTATTCATAAACCCATACCTTTATCAAGTTTTATCACTTTTCCTTTTGGTAGGACCTTGTCTTGCAATCCAGTCCACCTTAGGAAAGGTGACTTAATTACATGATGAACGTAACCTAACGTTTGATGAGCTAAAATGGACCATCTCCACTCGCCAGATTCTTCACAACAAGGAGATAATGGCCTTGCTTGGTATGCTGTAGAAACCTTTTTTTTTAACCAAAGAGCAAACATATATTATATAAGCATATTTCTTACATCATGGTTTATGCAAGGAATTAACATTTCAGGTGGTTGAAACCACCATTCCCCACATAGATTATGTTTATGAGCTGACTTTGTTATTGCATCTGCAGCTTTATTACAAGACCTATATACAAACGTCAGAAGACCACACAGGATTTATTTTACATATATTTATACAGTTTCTAAGAAGAGGTAAACATTGCCACTGACATAGATTAGTTTGTTACTGTAGAAAGGAACTGATACCCAAATTGCCTGTTTCAAAGATAACATTACACCAACCATTTGTTGCTGCTATTTGCATAGCCTCTAACATAGCCCAGGCTTCAGCTTGTTGGGCATTTATAACTCTTTTCAGTGATCCCCTGCCCATGACATATGCCCCTGTAGAATTTCTAGTTATAATTCCGATACCGACTAATAAAGATTTAGAATTATACGAAGCATCAATATTTACTTTCAAGAACTGAGTAGGAGGAGGTTCCCAAGAAAGATTTAAGATGTAGTTATCCATATGAGAATGACTGAGAATAACCAAGGAGCTATCTATGTGATGTTGTGCAATGTAAAAGTTTATCTGATGTATGACGGTGTGATAACTGGGTGTTATATTACTAAAAACAGCCCTACATCTATGTTTCCAAATGGAATGCATAATGCAGAGAGCTAAGTGAACTGCATGTGGTGTTTGTTTAATATTTATACTAGAATCCTTAAGCTGCCAAGTCTGAATCCAAGAGAGGATTGAAGGATGCTGCACAATAGAAATAAACTGACGAGGGAAAAAATTCCGCCAGATTGCTTGAGAGAATGAGCAATGTAGTAGCAAATGGTCCAGATCTTCCATCTGATTCAAACTACACAGAACACAAAATTGATTAGCAGTACTCAAGTGTCTAAAAATGCGAGCTTTGACAGGAATAGCATCATGAAGTCCTTTCCACAGAAAAATTTGGTACTTATATGGCACTTTTAACTTCCTGAATGCTAACCAAAATTGTTGAGATAAACCCATTGTGTTGTCAGTGTTCAAATCCTTTTCACAAAGCATCTTGTAAGTTGAAGCAGTTGTAAAAATTCCAGTACTTGTAAAAGGCCAGACTAACTCATCTTCCTGATCTAATTGTAAGGGAATAGTTAGAATGGAGTTCACCTGATCTGCAGGAAAAAAATGTCGAAGAAATGGAATATTCCATTGCTCAGTGAGAGGATCAATAAGTTCAGAGACCCATTGATAATTGCTCGTATTTGGATCACTCCAGTCTTGAATTGCAGTCTGCATAAAAGGAATCCAATTGGCAGTCCAAATATTTATATTAGTACCCTTACCTACTTGCCATTTTGCATTTTTAAGAATATCTCAAGTCCAATGCATATACTTTGCCATACCCAACTTGAATTATTGCTTGCTGGTGGAGGGAAAAATTGCAGATCATTATGGGGAAAGTATTTACCTTTCAACAATTTTGCCCAAACCGCATCTTGATTGTGTAATAATTGCCAAGTTAATTTCGCAAGAAGAGCTAAGTTATAATTGGATAAATATTTAAGACCTAGACCCCCAAATCTTTTAGGTAAACATACCTTTTTTCCAAGAAATGAATTGTTGCGAATGATTGTTGTTAAAATTATTCCACCAGTAATGCCTTTGGATGTTTTCCATTTGATGAATTGTTGTTTCTGGTATTTTAAAGATTTGCATTTGATACATTCCCATTGTACTTAGCACTGCATTCACTTGAGTAGTTCTCCCGGCTTGATTAATAATTTTACTATGCCAACCCTGCAATCTGTTAGTCATATTATCAAGAATACCTTGACAATCCTTTTGTCTTGATCTGTGCATCAAAAGGGGAATGCCCAAGTATTTTTCACCCAACCCCATAACTTTCATATTGAGAATACTAGTAATGCTAGACTTATGAGCAGTTGAAGTGTGCTTACCAAAAAACAAAGTTGACTTCTGCATGTTAATAACATGTCCTGAAGCTTGTCCAAAAGTCTGAATTAAATCTTGAAGATGTCTCATCTGAGTAGAAGTATCTTGAAAAAATAACAAGCAATCATCTGCAAAAAACATATGATTGATAGGAGACAATGTTGGTTAATTCTTAAACCAGTGAGAAGACCGGAATCAACGTGATGCTGCAAAAGTCTAGAAAAAGCTTCAATTATAAACAAAAATAAATAAGGAGACAAAGGGTCTCCTTGACGTAAGACACGAGTTGGAGAGAAAGACGAACTAGGTGTACCATTAATAAGAATAGAAATATTCGTTGTAGGTATACACTGATCAATCAAAGAAATCCAATCTTCATGAAAACCTAGTTGCCGAAAAGTGGACAGCAAAAAAGGCCATTCAACCCTGTCGAATGCTTTCGACATATCTAACTTTAAACCTACCAAAGCCTTATTGAGCTTCTTAAGTTTCATACTATGCAGAATCTCTTGTGCAATAATCACATTTTCATGGATATGCCTGCCTGTAACAAAGGAAGTTTGAGTAGGGGATATAATTTCAGGCAGTAAAGGTTTAAGACGGTTCGCCAAAATTTTGGAAATAATTTTATAACTAACATTACATAAACTGATTAGTCTGTAATCAGCCAATGTTTTAGGGTTTTGAATTTTGGGTATCAAAACTTGATAGGTATGATTTATGGCTTTGAGCATATGCTTGAAAGTAAGAAAATATTGAACCATGGAGATTACCTTAGAGCCAACTATCTCCCAGCATTGTTGATAAAAAGCAGCTTGGAAACCGTCATTGCCTGGAGAAGCCCAAGGTCTGATTTGAAACACTACGTCCTTAATTTCTTGAGCATCAGGAACACAAGTAAGCCCAAAGTTCTGATCTTCTGTGATGCAAGGTGTAAACAGCTGCAAAATATCTTGACTAACATGTGGCTTAGAAGTAGAAGAAATATTCGCAAAATGGTTAAGAAAAGTAGCCTCAATATTACTCTGGTCATCATACCAAATACCCAAAGGCCCTTGAATAGCCTGGATGTTGGATCTTGTTTTATTGAAATTAGCCATTGAGTGAAAATACAAAGTATTTCTATCTACTTCAAGAAATTTGTCACATGCTTTTTGCATCAAAAATTCTTTCTGAATAGTAAGCCAATGTTGAAGAGAAGAACTTAACTGTCGAACCTTAGGATGAGAAGAAGGCATATTATCATCATAAAAAATCTGAAGCTGATTCTGAATATCATGAAGATTACACTCAATATTCCCAAAAGAGAATTTTTCCATAGTTGCAGTTGAAATCTAGTAAATTTTAACTTACTTGAGAACTGAAAAGAAGGAGAACCAATAAATTGTTGTTGCCAGCTGCGGTTGATAGTGTCTGTACAAGAGTCCATTTGGAACCAGCACTTGTAAAGCTTAAAAGGAGTGTGTTTTCTAGCACTAGGAACAGTATGTAACAAAATAGGGCTGTGATCTGAAGCAATAGGAATTAAATGTTGAAGATGAGCATTAGTATAATTATCTATCCAACACCTATTCACGAAATCTCTATCTAATCTAACAGAGATATTAGCATCTCCATCTCTATGATTTGATCAAGTAGTGTCATCTCCCGAATAACCAAAATCAATAAGACCCATTTGCTGAATATAATTCCTAACATGTCTAGCATGATGAGGATGAGATGCATTAATGCTATGAGTTCCATAGTCATGCATAGTGAAGTTTAAATCGCCTAATAACACCCATGGAAGATCAACAACAGAATGCATATCAATCAAAAAATCCATACATAAAGGTAACCAAAAAATCCAAGTTGTTATCATGAGTGTGTACTATATAGCATGGACTGTATCAGGAGTAGTGTTTATTATTTCAACATCAATACCTTGTCTCCAGGAAAGAGAAATACCACCAGAAAGACCCATAGAAGGATCAAACCAATAATTAGGATACCTGGTATGAGAGAGATATAATCTCATATTATTGGCCTGAGCTTTAGTTTCGCATAACAAAAAAATATCCGGATCATTATTTTTTAAGCAAAAACGAAGATAGTCACGAGTATGGGGATTTCCGATCCCTTGACAATTCCAACAAAGGATTTTCATGATAGCAAGAACAAAGAAAATAAAATAAAGAAAGCGAAATCACAAGGGGAGAAAATCAACCAGAAATTGAACAAGTATTGAGAAGATAAGACAATCACCTGTTGCCATGCATCAGAGTGGTTCTGAGCATTATAAGCAGTAGCAACAACAATGTCCCATACATCATTCTGCCCAATATTGGTGTTACCATCATGAACAGAGGCAGTCTCAGCATCTTGAATAGTGGCCATGTCATTATCAAACACAGCAGGTTCGGAATGAGGTTCTGAAGTTATCACCAACACAAGAACATGACGATATCTCTTCTTAGTACCACTACAACTAGCACCATCACTTGTCAGAGTAGAAGTCGGCATCATCGAAGTTGAAGGCTGGGATCGATTGATATATGAAGAAGAAGCATCAGTATCAGAATCAGTAGTTAAGAAAATGGAAATGCGCATACCGTCAAAAGGTCGAGACTGATCTTGAACAATAGGCTGTCTTAAACTGTTACGCCGTTGAGACCCATGCTGCAGGAACAATTGAGCTTCCTCTTGTGGATTCCTATGAGGTGGTAAAATTGGTTCAGCAAAACCAAAACCTCGAATAGTTTCCTCCATTTCATGTCTTCTATGAGTCATATATGCACAGTCATTGTCTTCATGATTGGGAACCTTACAATCAGGACAAAGACGATACGGTTGTTTCTCATGGAAAAATCCTATCAACCTAGTGACCCCAGCAGCATTCGCATCAGTAATACCAGTTATAAGATGGGTGTTAACATTGATAAGAACTAAAGCACAATATTTAGAAGATGTAGGAGGGTTTATTCCATCAGGTTCAACTACTCTAACTTCACCAACAATGTTACTAATCATTCTCAGAATATTAGCATAGATGAATTCAGGTAAAAGATATTTATATTCTAACCAGTAAGGAGAAACTGAGAAATCCAACAAATGATAATCCATAGTTAAATTCCAATCTTTTAAGACTATTAGATGTCAATCAAAATTCCAAGCACCACCAAACAGAATTGCATCCTTATCCTCAGATACTCTAAACTTGGTACTAAAAATATTTGGTTCCAAAGTACGTACCTGAACAAACCATTGATTATGTCTTCTCATGTGAGGCCAAATAAATTTAGCTGCCCTTTCTGCATCTTTCGAGGTCATAACACCTGGAGCATAAAGTTTACCAGCAAGACTGAATTTCCAATCTCTAACTCCAGCCAGAATAGTTGTATTAGAGTGCATAATTACTCTTCTTCTAATAGGTTCTTCATTCATTGAAACCTCCTCCATTTGTTGAGTGATATTGTTCATACCAGGACTAGCCATAAGAAGAAAATAAATGAAATTAGGTATTGAACAGTGAAGGTTGTGAAGAACAAAGGCTTTGATATGGTTTTTATAGGCAGTGAGTGAAGGAGGTGTCAAACAGGGAAGAAGATAAGTGAAATCACAAAGTTTAAGGTAGTTGGATAACATATAAATAAGAACAAGAATCAAAGCATCTGAAAAAGTTTGGATAACATCATGATCAAGATTCCATAAAGATGAGGTGATATTACCAACATAATGACTCCAAATCAGATAAAGATGAAAAGAATAGATAAGGATGATCAACATATGCACCACTGCAATAAAAGGCCAACTTTGAAGATGCCTACTTTGAAACTGCCAATTTTGGAGAAACCCAGAGATGTGATAGGACATTACTGCTACACCCATGCGTGGCAACAACCAGCAAGGAGCCAACTAGGAAGAGGAGACCGTACTGCGGGAGGGTTACAAGTAATAACTATTGGACTTGTGTGCAGAGCCCAGCCATTAGAATTCTTTCCAGCCGAATAGAACCTTGTTCTCAGATATCAGGTTTTTCTCGTGTTTCATATGCTCCAGAGAAGACAAGACCTCGTGACAAATATTGTCTCATGGTCTTACTAGTGCCACTAAGAAAATGCCTGCATGGCTTTTGTAAAAAACTCTCTTTGTAACCGACTGAAATTCACATTGAAGCGGCTCAATATTTTAGCTGGTGACAGAATGTGATTAGATCCAACCTGATACTGTGGTAATAAGCTGCCCCGATCTAGTTGAGTACTTGGTCAGATCCATTCATTTGGTTGCGTCCACCAACTCAGAAATCCTACCGAATAGAAGCTCAGGTGTTGCTTCTAGTACAGAAGGCCAACCACTCTTCCAGATGTCCCACTCCCAGACTGGGAGCCGAGACTGCCTTAATTTGGTTCTTCAGTAGATCTTCACAAACAAATTAACTTCCGATGGAGCTTCAGTACTCCATCTTCAAGTCTTCACCACTTATTACATGATGTGGTATTTTTATTAGGCTGACCGAGCGAAGCGAGGGAGGACTCTATATATGGTGACTTTGTGTCAATATAAGACATGAATTTTTTTTCCAATTTCAAGCAAAAAGATTGGATTTGGTGTCCCAAACTATTTTCAATCAACAATGAAAGGCCTAAAGTAACCCTCCACGTTTTCAAACACCTCTGAAACTGGCATAAATATAACAGAAACTGAAGGGAGAAAACGACTTATACACTGAACAAAAGAGCCTTGGGTCCTCGGTCGAATCCCGACCACCTCAATCGTTTTTTTTCTTTCATTTTCTTTCTTTCTTCTTCTTCTTCTTCTTCTTCCTCCTCTCGATTTCTTCTCAGAAATCAGGTTTCGAGTGAAGTTTGTGAGTATGTTACAGAGTGGGTTCGAGTTAAAATTGATGGGGGATTAGAGAATGACCTGATGTTGTGAATCAGTGATGAAGAAAATGGATTTATGGAGTTGGAAATTGATTTGGGTTTTTTTTCAAGTTGTTCAGTGAGTTCGATTTGGCATGGAGAAGAAGATTGGGATCATGGGTTTTACTCGATTTTAGTTTTAATCTCAGTATCTTTTAGAGATTAAGATAATTTGTTGTTGGTGGGTGTTTACTGTGAGAATTCAAGAATCGAAAAAGAAATTGTTGCCGTTGATTTGAGGGGTGTGTTGAGATTATTAGTCCCACATTGTCTGGGTTATCTAAGATCTCGCGGTTTATAATTGCTTAAGACCACTCGACTTGTTGCCAATTAGTTTTGAGTTGGATGCTCATACTCTAACATAGTATCAGAGCAGGCTATTTTTGTGTCTATCATCAAATTCATTCGATTTTTGATTGATCATACCTTCACTCCGCGTCACCCACCAAATGGCAATGAATGGAGTGGCCCGAAGCTAAGAAATATAATAAACCCAGGATAACCCAACCATACAATGTGGGGACTACTAACAATCTCGACACACCCCCTCATGTGTAGCCTCGTTGGGTCCAACATCCAGATAATAAATTGGGTAACCGGAGTGAAAGTGGGGTCAAATGACTCGACACAAATAACACGTTTTGATACCATGTTAGAATATGGGCATCAAAGGATTATAGTAAACCGCGGGATCTTACATAACCCAGACAATATGGGGACTAATAATCTCAACAAACCCCCTCACGTGTAGCATCGACACAAATAACATGTTCTGATACCATGCTAGAATATGGGCATCCAACTCAAAACCAATTGGCAATTAATGGAGTGGCCCTAAGTATTTTAAAAAATCGCAGGATCTTAGATAACCTGGAAACTTTTATGGGCGACTTTTTAATACCCATCTAAAGGCAATGGGTTATGACGGGTAAATACTCCTCTTATATATATGTAATACTTTGATGGGTATGACGGGTTCAATATGGAAGTGGGTCCAGTCCGACTGGATGGGTTTAGGTAGGGGCCTGGTCCCATCTTTCGTATGTATATAAAAAAAGGGAGTTGTTATGGGATACTCTAAAGGAATTGAAGTTACCTATATACCCTTTGACTAATAAAACCCACCAAAATTTAATTTAATTTCATTTCTATTCAACTCTTATTCTCTTATTCTTCTTGGCTCCTGATTGCAGTTAGGAAAAAAAAATTCCCTCGTTCAACTCCACTTCAATACATTGTTCTCATTAATCGCCTATTCAAATTATCATTGATTTTTATCTATAAAGATGACTAACAATAATGAAACCCAAATTGCTCGAGTGAAAAACGTATACCATGGCACTGATCCAAAAATTGGAGAAAAAACAAGATTCAAAGAGATAGTTACTGAAAATGATGGAGAAAGCGAAGTACACGAAGAAGATGAAGTCGCTGATGTAGGTGTTGTTGGTGATTCTGATAATCGAACTGTCTAGCAATTTCAAATGGCCCCAATTAGGTAAGTTTCTACCATTTTTTGGGTTTCTATTGCTTTAATTCGACGAATCCATGAAAAAAAAACAAGGATTTTCGGTTATTACCCAGAATCGAGAGTTATTTATGATTTTAACGCCCGATTATGCTCGTGTTCTTCATTCCTCAAGAACATCGAACATAATCAAGAGATATATTTGATTATTTACCTCCGATTATGAAACGTTGTTTCTTACTGAACCCTAAGATGGACATAATCGGTAGTCAATTTTGGTTTTGCCTCCCGAATATGACAGAGGATTAGAAGATATAAAGACATAGTAATTTGGAAGTTAGTTGAATTCAACTAATACCGAATTATGTAAGTTGAAAAATTCGAAAAATTTGTGATTTTGGCAAAATCCAATTTCGGGGCTACGTTTAAATTGGAAGTTAATTTAAATTTCCTTACTCCTGACTGTATGATTTTGAAATTGAAAGAATTTTGGGGATACAAGTTATTCAGTAGATATGTGTGATTATTTTCTTCCGATTATAATTGGCTCAACAAATTAGGAATTTACTAAACCCAAAATGATGCATATTCGGGAGATAAAACTAGCCTTTGACTTCCGATTATATTCAATCTGAACATAATCTTGAATCCGTACTACCGAATGTGTATAATCGGTTGCTTTGATTTTAAATTATCTTCCGATTGTTTACATTCGGGTTTTGTTTGTGTACTTTTACTTCCGAATTGTGTAGTTTAGGGAAAGGCGAGGTAAGAAAGCCCAAATTAAAATTGTTTTAGGTCCTCGTCAAGAAGGGGGTAAGAAATTAATAGCTAGTGCACATATAGAAAGGAATGATAAAGAAAACTCAACCAAAGATGGAACTCAAGAAGGAGTAGAATTAAGTTCTCCACAAGTTAGAGTCCAAGATGAAATTCAAACAAGTGTTCCAGATCGATCCAAGAGTACAATAAGAAGGACAACCAAGTGGCACCCAAGGTGAAGGAGAAAGTCAAAATAAACCAATCGCTAAAAAAGCAGCACACCTTGTCCCATATTCTTTGAAGGTGGAGGATATACCGGAAGGAGAAATCCTAGGGCTACCGGTGGATGGAGGAGCATTGTTATTTGGATACAAAGACTCCTAGGCCAAAGAAATCTTCGAAATCGAGGTAACAATCGTATCTTTCTATTAACGTATATTGTCTTTTTGTTCGTGATAATATTCTACTATATTCTTATTATTTTGTAATTTGTCGAGTGTTTAGTAGTTTCATTCGATGCGGTTCATCTACTCAAACCCACGGCCGCACCAACAAAAATGAAGGATTGGCCTTTAGACAGTAAATGTGAAAGGTTCAAGCAAATTATTAGAAACTCAGGGTTATCTACTGCCGCCGAGAATTCAATGTTGGAGCATGACCGGGTGGCGATATCAGCGTTTGTGGAGAGAATGTATCCTGAGACCGACACCTCCCATATGTCGTTTTGGGAGATGACGCTTACCCTAGATGATGTTGTGCAGATTCTTAGTTTCGCTGGCCATGGCACAGCTGTGAAGTATAACTATACAAAGAAGTTAAGTTGCGAACAACTTTATGTTCTAACTAATAAGTGTTTTGGTTTGGATGAAGCGACATCAAAAATTGAGTTCGAGAGGTGCGCTAAATACAGAACTAGACAGTTCAACATTGGTCATCTGATGAATATATTCAAACGCACCTTAGACAAAGAAAGGAAATGAACGTTAATTGATAACGAAGTCCGCATATCTCCTCTGTGTATTGGGATGTATCATTTTCCCAGTGCTAGTGGCAACCGGGTCGACGCCAACCTTCTACAACTACTGGATCTTCTCCATAAACAAGGTGACTACTCTTGGCGCATGATATGCCCTGCATTCTTGATGGAAGAGTTGAGAAAGGCGTCGAGGATCAAATCTAGCCAAGTTTCTGGGAACGTTGCTCTATTCCAGGTGTTTTATTAACTATATTAATCCATTAATAGTTTTTTTTCTTTAATTTAAGAATAAATTTTGTAATACTTGGTTTGATATCTATATAGACATGGATCTATGACCACCTCCCTATTCTGAAATTGGCCATAGAGAACCCCGAGTGACAGAAAGGTACACCGAGAGGAACTAAATACATCTTCATTGACAACCATTCTTGGAAAAAGGAGCAGCAAATGATTCTCTTGAGGGAGGTTTTGGAGTCGATGAAGGCCTCCGATGTATGCTTTGATCCATACAAGGAAGACCAAGCTAGTGGACATATAACGGGTCGGTCTGAGTTGTCCCTTTATTTTGGACCGTTGTAAGACCCCACATGACATGTGATATACGTACAATGCCTCAAGGGTGATGCATGAACACGGTTATGTACATAGAGAACCACGACAGGACATCTGGGTTCAATTCATGTTGGAGGTGGAAAAGTGTGTGTTTAATAGTGACTCAATCACGGTGGTTTACTCAGGTAAGCCATCCCGTTATTGACTATTGGGATAAAAGGATGAATTACTTGATCAACCATGGGACACCTGTCAACCGAGGTGATCAAAATTTTCCAGGTTATATGGATTACTACCAGAAGCATTCTCATCTTCGTGTAAACCGTGACCTTAAAGCAAAGATTACCTCAGCGACGACCGTTTATAATTGTATCATCAAAGAAAAACCAAGTGGTTATGATAGACCGGTGAGTATTTTTATTTATTTTTCGTTTAATATTACTGCTCAATATTTTAGGTAATAATCGTTTGATGTTATGTTCAATATAAAACCAGGTGAATAGGTTCAAGGTGTTATCCAAATGGTGCACTGGATGCATAAAGGCTGGGGTGCTTGTATCAATTGAGAAGATAAAAGAGCACATAGACTTAATTAATAACCTGGATAATGAAGATTATGCATCCCAGTTTGGGGAAAAAGCCAAGACTATTCAGAAGAAACCACCACCAAAGCTGAGTAAAAGAACTCGGTGGTCATCGAGTGCTCAAGCTAAAGTCCCTGATAATGGAACCAATGAGGATGAACTGGAAGGTCATAATGATGGTAATCCAGGTCGTGGTGGTCTTGCAGGTCGTGGAGTTCGTAAAGTCCAGAAATTTAAAAATAAACTCTCAATATTTTATTAGCTTTATGATTTCAAAGTTTGTGTTTGATTATGTCGTTTTTATGGTTTAAGTCGGATTATAAGTTCTTACATTATGTTTATGGTTTGTGAATGGTTTAGTTTTATGGATTATGAATGGTTTTTGAGTTGTCTTTATGAATTTAACAATTATTTTCAAGCGACTCAAAGGTCGCAAAATAATAGCGTGGAATTTTTCAACACAATCGGGAGATAATGTTATATACTTATCTCCCGATTCCGGTGAGTTTTCTAAAAAAATTCATTCCAGGGTTACAATCGGGAGTCAAAGTTCATAAATATCTTCTGATCTGGTGAAATTGTCCAATTTTTGTCAGAGCTATCCAGCATCAGAAGATAGTTATATTATTTATCTAACGATTCTAGAGAAGCTGTCCAATTTTTGTTAGACCTACTTAAATCGGTAGATGTCACATAAATTGAACTACCGATTGTCCTAGTTTCATAATACCTTTTTTCTGTACCAAAAAAACAACATAATCGGGAGTTAAATCAACTCAATTTACTACCGATTGTGGTACTTCCAAAATTCGAAAACAGAAGGAATTTGGGAAAATCTAATTTTGGGGCGACGTACATTCAGAAGTTATATACTACTGATTATGGTAGTACCAAAATTCGAAAATATTAGGATTTTGACAAAATATCACTTTGGGGATGCTTTGTAATCGAAAATTAAGGTAACTCAGTTTACTACCGAATATGATAATTTTAAAATTCAAAAATAAAGGATTTTGGCGAAATCTCATTATGGGTCTACTTTGTGACCGGAAATTAAGGTAACTCATTTTACTACCGATTATGATAATTTCAAAATCCAAATAAATGATTTTAGCAAAATCTCATTTCAGGGCTATTAAGGTAACTCATTTTACTACCGTTTATGATAATTTCAAAATTCAAAAATAAAGGATTTTAGAAAAATCTCATTTCGAGGCTACTTTGTAATTGGAAATTAAGGTAAATCAATTTACCTCCGATTATCGGGGGGGGGGGGGGGGGGATTGATGCTCTTTTGAGGCCTTTTAACTTTGTAACCGGTTGCCAATATTTATCCATATTCCTACGATTAGTAATCAGCAGTTTACTGTTAACCAATGGTGGTGGTCGTCAATAGTGGCGGTGGCGGTGGTGGTTGGTGGTGGTGGTGAGCTGTAGCGTGGTGACGGTGAACAATATATATGAAAGGGTATTATACTAATGTGTATTAAGAGGATAAGGATTCTAAAATCTTGGTTGTATATTTTAAGTTTAAAAGGGTATTTATCAATGGGTCTCGTACTAGGGGTATATAGATAGTGTTCCATTTCTAGCAATATATGATAGTTTATGCGAATCTTTTTTAGTCCCTCTAAAGCTGAAACCTGGTTCCGACACTTATTGTAGGTCAGCTTTGCTTAAATCTTAATTATGAACTAAAATATGACTTTAAACATCAGGGATCACCATTATGAGCTAGGGGTAGTTTACTTGGTCTTAACTATACTAAATTGGATTAGATTTTGTATAGCGGCTTAATTCTGAGAGTATTAAAAACTGGACTAGGTCTCGGGGTTTTTTTTTCATTTGCAGTTTCCTCGTTAACAAAATCTTGCCGTGCTATTTAATTTATTATTCCACATTATAATCGTTTTATTATTATTAAAGTAAATTGCTCTTGTACGTTAATCCGTGTCACTTGATATTGATCCTATAAGGTTTCGGTTTATTACCGTACCTAACACTTCGTTGTCGTATCGTCTCGATCTTGAATCCATAGTCAATCACACAAGTTATCTTGTTATTGTATTGTCTCGATCTCGTATCCATAGACGATCACACGAAGTGTGTACCGAAGTTATTGTATTGTCTCGACTTTGTCCATAGACGATCACACTTGGTAAAGGACTTATAGGTTGATAAATAAAATATTGTGGTGTATTTGGGTACCCTCGTATTTTCAGATAGTATGATACAAAAGCTAGAGGCCCTGTATGAGAAGTAAGACACCTAGTAAGACCCAAGAATACAAGGAAGAAAGGGAAAATCCAAATGGTCCACGATGTAGAGGCCCTATATGAGAAGTAAGACACCCGATAAGACCCAATAAAACAGGGGAAACCCAAGCGGTCCACGATGTAGAGGACTCAAACTCAAAGATCCCTACAAGTGGAGGTAGGGCAACCATACACCGGTCCACGATGTAGAGAACTCATGAGCTGGGGCATGTTGGAGATATATAGTAGTCCCACATAAACTACTTCCTAAGAGCATCTCCAATAGCTGGTGTTAAAAATGCTACGTGGGAATTTTATTAAGACCCTTATTTAGTAAGATTTGGACATATAGTAAATATAAGACCCAAAACTAATAATGGTTTCACTTATTTGTCACCCACACTTTTCCTAGTTGCCACCTTCACTTATCTTATTTGCCACCATATATTTTTTTTTCATATGTCCTAAATACTACCATGTTGACTTTACGTTTACACCCACCAATAGAACAACCCAACTAAACCTAAGTACATATCAATATTTATTTTTCCATCTCCATCTCTACCACCGACCAGGCGACCACCTTCTTCCTCTCCATTGTTACCCACCGACCACGACCTTCACTCACCGTTTGTTTAATTTTTGTTACATTACAAGGAACAAAACATAAATTTTTTGTTACACATTTTGTTTAAATAAGGAACAAAAATTAAAATGTGGCATTAGCTACCGGCCATCAACTGTTGTTCCTGGTGAAGATTCGCAGGGTTTAGGGATCAGAGACATACAAATGGCATGCGCCTCACACTCCAATCACATGAGTTTGCCTCATCTCACCAACAACCAGTGCACTTGGCACCCTAGTTAGCAATTCGGGGTACAGGATACGTTCGAAACGTGATACGTACGTGTATTATATGGATTTGTGAAAGTCGAATTCGGTTAAGAATCCGGTCAATGGTTCATGATTCGTCAGTAATACGGAATAGTATATGTATGTGTATAATTTGTTTTGGAAATATGAATTCTGGACATAAAATTCGGCATGTAGTAATTGTGAAAAATATAAATGTACGTTGTATACCAAGAAACTTGAGGAGAATATGATCTGTTGTACTAAAAATATATATATATATATATTATTGTTATAAAAAGGTATGGCCTTTGTCTCTATGATGACAAAAGCTATCAGACGGACGACGTTTAATATAGACCCGATCCGAAGGTCGGGAAGCTCCGGATGGAGTAGTCATTGGACGGCTGGAAATTTCCGATAATGTTTAAGCTGAAAATACGGGTGGGTCGTGGTAGTCGGTAACTAAAACAATACGATATTAATCGGGATTTTGTTTTTCCTGAAAAAAGTCTCTCTCTTCCCCTCTTCCTCTCTGATCCTCTGAAAACAGATTTTTTGAGTTACCGATCCTAAACCTAAAGAAGGATGACAATATTCGATTTCGAATTTTAAAGCGTACAAATCCTTCAATAATCCACGCAAAAACCAAGATTTTACATCTCTATTGTTAATTGATATTTGAATCAGCTTAGTAGATACGGTGAGAATTAACTCGCAACCCTTAGTTACAGATTCTGTAATGTTACGTGAGGATATTGGGTTAACGAAATCTGGGATGGGTTACTCTTTAGGCTATTCTGGACCGTCAACGAGATAGATAGACGGAGGTTTCATTCGATGGGTGTTTCTTTTTTTCCCTTTAATAGAGATCTCTCAGAACACGCTCTCTCTTCTCCTCGCTGAAAACGCCTAAAGCGAAGAATACCGATCCCTGTGATTTCTGAATCTTACTGTTTATCGCTTCTTCTTTTTGGCACGGATTGTTTAGTTTTTAATATGTTTAATCTCTAGAGTTTTTTTCTAAATCTTTTCAAAATAATTGCAGTAACAAACAGGAAATCCTTCTTAAAAGATGATGATCTAGAGAAATGTATCGGACCCTTACGATATCTAAGTATATGATTCGTTGTGATATCAATTTGGGGTATTGGGTTTAGGCAAAATTAGTGCTTTTTTTTTTTTTTTTTTTTACAAATTGGGGGTTTCTGGGTTTAGCGAATTCTAGGGTTTTGTACCTTTCTGTCTCAGCCTTCAACTGTTGTTGGAGATGATGCTACTCCTACTCCTCCACCCTCTGCACCTAGATTATGTTCGAAGTGCTGTGTTATCAGTCATCTGCAAGTCCTTATCTCATTCCGAGGTATTCACTATATATCTATGGAACTCATATACTGCTGTGTTTATAATAATTGGATTCACGGATTCATATTACCTTTGTTTTTAGCTTAATTGAGTTTGCATTGCTTTCATTAGTTCCTTGCACATGCTACTGTAGGCTTATTGTTTGCGAACAACATTGGATAATTATTTCGTTTTAGTTATTTATCCTAAAATTATTAAGAGCATGTTTTTTTTAGGTTTGGAAAGCATGTTTCCTAGACGTAGCTTGATGATTGTTATATTAATGGATCAGAATGCCTATTTCTTAGGTGCTTTGCAGGAAACACTCAATATCAATTAAGTTTATTGGAGCCGGGTCTGGGAGTGGGGACATGATGAGGTTCTCTGATAACAATATTTAGTAGTTATGCATTTGATCTACCTTTAATCCTGCTCAGATTTTGGTAGATTTGTGCATTCATTGAAAAACCAAATAAATTTCCCAAGGTTTTAATATTTTATTCTTCCAATACAGAGACGACAGGTTAGAGATCAGAGTTTGGTCCCCGTGCATACTTTTGGATAAGCTGTCGAAGATAGGATCTCTCAAACACCTCTACACCAATCAGAGGACATAAATGAGAAGATTACTGCCCGATGATTTTCAGGTTGGTTATCTGTCTCAATTTTTGGTTGTTAATCATGTGATCCAATTATTAGTTGGGGTTGCTTCATATCAACTCTGAGTTAATTTAGTCTAAGTTGTTTAGGTTAGGGGAAAGTTATTCAATGTCTCAGAGTTTATTATCTGTATGTGGGTTTGTAACTCTAAGCAATATGCATGACACACGTATATGGTAATTGGGGCGTTCCTGGGATTCAATATGGCAGGAAATAGAAGACCTCTTTTAAGCTTGATTTACTCTTCTTAAGGTTGTGCAGGAATTACTCTATTTATCCTAACATTACTGCAATTTGTTCTTTTATATCTTTAATTATTTACTCCTGATGTTGTCTTGTTGTTTCTGCAAAACAACCATGTGTCTCGCTTAGACTCAGCTCAGGATAACTTGCACCCAGGAGTTAATAGTTGCCTTAGCACTACTACCACATCACATGGAGTCACAAATTGAACAAATAATATGGCACGAGTAATGATAATTATTTATCGAGTTATGGTAATTTATGCTAATTTCTAATATTATTGGTATTCTAATTTTGAATGTGTGTGGATTTTAAGATCAGAATAGTTAATAGTTTCTTGGGTTTTTGTCTTATTTCATATGTGGATTTTGAAACTATTGGTAGATTGCCTACAAAGTTAGGTTTATCTTTAGTATATTGGTGGAAGAAGTAAACATTGTCAACATTATATGTATGACCAGATGTGTGAATATAAGATGGGAGTATAGATGATATTTCCCATGTGAATCAAGACAAGTAATAATATGGAGCTTGAAATTAAGTTTCACAAGTGGGTGTTGTTGTAAACCACTGAAAGTTTGTTAACCGAATAGAAAAATGATGCCCCCTATCAACATGTATTACACTTTAACTGAATGTAGCAATGAGAGGATACTACTGCATTTTGCAGACATACATAAGTCATTGTTGTTTCTTAATCTCTTAGACAAAGGATTGATTGTATGTAGGCATCAAACTTTCTCTACTGTCGCTAGAACATTCAGAGAACAACACTCAATATAAAATCCTATATGTAAACTATATGCTGCTTAGCTTAAAATGTTTGCCAAAAGTATAACGATGAAAAATATCCCAGGAGGATGGAGTACCATATCTACGTCTTATATGTGATAATTTCCAGGAGGATCTGATTCAAATCAACATGGAGGAACATAGAACCACGGGGATATAAGCCCAGAAACATAGAGGCAATTTATACCTTCAAAAGTTCTAAATCGAACATAATTGGATATATGTTAACCAAGATCCTTTTATGGCCTTCGCAGGCAAGTACTTACGTGGTTGAAGATAGGCCGCTGCAATAAGGTCAAACATACATAACGTGTCATCCTTATTGAGATGGGACGGGGATTTGGGGGAGGATTCTGAAAAATGATTGGATTTTTTTATTTTTTATTTTTTAAGTGTAAGGAATATATGGCATATAAACAGAATCGTTGAGCCGGGTAGTACAACTAATGGAAAGAGGAAGTACATTCTTCCTCTGAAAGCTTTTATGCTAGAAAGATATTTGGGTTTAAGGATGGTGTGGATAAAGTATATTGTGCCGTGGCTACACTTTTGTTCATTTTTCTTAAACTTCATATGAATTTATCTCGAATATTAGTAAAATGCGAACGTAATTCATTTTCCTTACGGTATTAACAAGATCATATGATTGATGATTATCATCAAGTAATTTAATCGTGCGAAGCATATATATATGTTGGATGAATACAATATTTTTGTTATCATTTTTTATTAGTTGAATTTATGACATTGTTACAACAGTCATGCAGGAAATGCATCAACAAAGGAGGGAAATTTGTATCGAATTCTTCTTAGCCAGACGAGTACAAAGAGTGCTTTTAGGGTCTGATCCATTCTCTTGATGATGGTGAAGCAAGGAAATATGAAATGCAGGCATAGAGGCAGTGGAAAAAAAGACATGTCAATGGCACGGCAAATACTTTCAGGTTCAACATAACATCAGCTTTTAGTAAACTGATGTAGTAGTTTTCAGCTTCATTGGACAGTTCGAATGTTGGTTGATCCTAGCCACAAAAATCAGCAGCAAGCCTTTTGTTTCAATTTTTACAAGCTGGTAACTTTTTATCATACCAAATTCATATTCTAATAATTGTATATTTTTTTTCCTCAATTTTAAAGCATGTTTTCTTTATAGGAAATTTCCCCAATTTAGAGTATGCTTGATGATTTATGTTAATGGATCATAATACCTGATTTATTACATTAATGTTACTTAATACAGTGGCGTCTTCAGTAATCTAAATCCTCCAAATGTTTTGCACAATTATAGGCATGTAGTTTCCAAGGCTTATATTTTTTTGCCACTACCATGAATATATATAAGCCAAGCTTAGAGGTGATTATCCGCGAGTAGTAGACTTCCAGATAGTTTTTGCATCTTTGTTTGTACAACTTATCAGTTTCCTGTATCCATCGTTGAAAGTTAAACTACGTATGGTGTTTTTTCCCAGCTAATGAATACATTTTATGTGTGCAGGAGTTAGCTATGGACATTTTCTCTAATGGTCGTGGGGGAACCACATATTCAGGTACCTTAGCAAAGAAACACAGCGAGCAATCATGACGGTGGAACAGAAAACGCCTGAGTTAATTATCAATTATTGATGTTCAAGCATGCAACGTCGGAACTTTCAAATTTGTCGGATGCACCAACCAAAATTCTCAAAGATAGGGTGCGAATGACTGGTGCTTTCCTCGAAGCATGGGAATCAACGCTCTTTATTACTGCATTGAGCGCGAATGTAGTACAGGTCGTACCACTATTGAAGGGGCATGAGGGTGAGACCGTATACCCTACACAAGTCGTATTTCCCGAATCCCACCAGACCTGGCTTGCTATATTTCGTAGAAGATAATTCCCAGTAGAAGTTGCAAGTTATTGATGGATGCTTTCTACCTATTATTACAATTTTATGCAGCATTAGAATTGTTAGATGGACCTTTTATACATCAGATAAATTTTTTATTCTTATTTTTTTTCGTAGATAGTTTTAGTCTGCTTGGATTAAAGACCTTTCTCGCTTATTTATGTGGTTAATTCATTTGAGTTGTTTCTTTGCTTACTCCCAGAAAGAAAAGCAAACTTATTGCAGTCAGTGTCTACATGTAATTCTATTTTGGTTGGTAAATATATCATATGCCATGATAAATTAGGAAGAGTTGGTGGTGTTTTAAATTTTATTGTGAAAGATCCATGGCGCTTTCTTTCCCAGTATAATATGTTCTTTAGTACACTCCATGTCGGTTTGATTAGTCTTAGACTCTACCCCTTTGTGGAGCCTGTCGAGTATAACCCACCGATATAAGAGAAACAAATCACATTTGAATTATTTTCTATGGGCATAATGTGTATATGTGTACAAATGGAGGTACAGTTGCGGCAATTAAAATATCGCCGCTTTTCAATTTACATGTTCTATTAGAGTCTTTGTTTTTTGTGGCAGGATGTTTATCGTGCTATTGGCTATGTTGGTTTTTAATTTCAATTTGTCCACCCTGGAGGCTGGAAGATATTTGAACTTAGGGTCAGTTTCGCACGCCTGTTAATACAAGACGTTACCAATTATGTGTAGTTCTAATGTCATGCGTTAGAACTATATGTAGTTCAATGTTTAGTGTTTGGCATGAAAATAAAACGGATATAATCAAAGATGAAATTCTAACTTTAAAATCTAATTATGAGAATTTATTTTCTTTTTAAATAAAAAGAAGTATAAATCAAAAAAATAAAAAGAATTATAAAAGGATTTTTTTTTTGAATTATTATAAAAATTAAATAAGAAAACAAAAATGAAATTATAATAATTAATTAATAATAAAAAACCAGAAAAATAAGAAGAGAATTAAAACTGAATATTTAATAAGAAAATAAAATATAACATTAAAATAATTATAAAAAATTGAGAAAGGAAATTAATAATACAAGAAACCAAAAACTTAAATAATAAAGAAATTAAAACTGGACACTTAATAAAGAAAAAAATAGAATAATAATAAAAAGTTAAAAAATAAAATAAAATAATAACAAAAGAAACTGTAAAATAAGAAATAAATTAAAACTGAACATTTAAAATTGAAAAATGTAGTTTAAAAAGAATAAAATAAAAATATATTCAGATTATACAAATAAGCGGTTAATAATATAGTTGGAGGGGGTCATACATGGCCGCATTAAATGCACACCTCAAGAGGTGAGTATTCAATGTAGCCCTGTGGAGGTAGTAGGAACTACATGTAGTTGCTATGTCGTGTAACTGGATCCATGCCAAACACGCAACATTTGAATACAACACCTGACTACTCCCTTTGACTGCACTACACACTCCAATTACCTCTGATTTAAGCACTCCAAAAGGACCCTTAATTTTGGGTTGCAAGTGATTATTTTGTTGTTGTTTTATTCAATTGAACTAATTAATTTAGTTTGGTACTGTTAAGAAGATGGAATTAAGAGAAAATGCTAAGGATATACATGGCTCTCCTGAGTCCGACTTACGAGGTCTCCGTGTTTTTCCTAAACAGACTTATCAAAAAAAAATTGGCACAATCTTCCTAGCATAACTTCAATGTTTCGAATACCTCCATGTTTATCAAAAAAAATTGTAAGCAAAACAAATACGCACAGGTAAGCGGGTAATTTCAAGTATCGTGCAGCTTCTAAAAAGTTTATCTAGGTTATTTACATGCCACTTCTGACGATTTCGTACCGTTGCACAATAAAATACACTTATGATTATTTAGGTTCCTCGCAATTGATTATTTTTGCAAGGTTGATTCCCCCGGAATAGCAATAAAATCCATTTTTTATTGTCCTATGCACTACAATTTAGCGCAGACGAAATTTCAATGTGGTTCTGAAGTGTGATTATATTTTAATTTTGGTGTTGACTAATCATCCATGGTATGTGATTCTATTTTTTAACTAAGCCATAATATTATTATTCATCGGTGAAACAGGTCCTTGATTACCAAAGCAGGATAAGCTGCAAAGCATGACCATGGATCAAGCAAACTCGCTGGATCGATCCTTACAATTACATCTAACGTGGAATTTAGTGGTCCATGTCGTTGACTAGGCATAACCTGGGTGAGTAGAAATACGATGATGCATGTATGTATGTATTGATGATGCATGTATGTATGTATTGATGATGCATGCATGTATGTATTCAAATATGGTTAGTACATTAAAAAATATAAAAATTGAAGACCAGAAATGCAAATTGTATAAACGCGATATAAAAGAAAACCTGTAATCATTTCTTTTGTGGAAACAGAAAATCCCTACTAGGTTTCATAAATTCATTACCATAATGTATAAAAATACACCACAAAAATACCAAGTTTCACTATTTCCCCTCTCATCTCAGCACATTTGCAACAAGGAATAAATCATGCTAACACTTCTTAGTTATCGCAGATATCCTACCATTGTTGATGTTGGCGTTGTCATTGTTATTATAACAAACATGCAACGACTACCACCAAATGAATCAGCAGGTGAGACCATAGCAAAATTATGTGGGAAACTCATTTCGTAAAGCGTTATAGATATTGGATAAAAAAAATTCCTACAATGAGAATTTTATTGATGATTATGTCTGCATAAATCTTGAGCATATTAATATTTCATTTGTTATTCTAATGTTTTTATGATAGATGATTAATCTGATACATTACATCATCATCAATTAACATCTACTATCAAAATATTGTCATTTGGTTCACATTATATGTTTTGGAAAACGCCAAATTTTAGTTGTTAAATGAATTAATTCCTAATGTGATAAGGTAAGTGCATCTTGATATATTTGGAATTTGGTTTATTTTGTTAGGGATAGAAAGTTTTACTTTTCTTCGGCGCGTTCATCTTGATAGGGAATAACAATACCGATGTGTGTTTCACAACATTCAAAATTCCTCAGTAAGTACAAGATTAAAGACGTAAACTGCTGAATAACAAACATATATATGTATATATTTGAGAATGTGAGAGAATTATGTGGAAATAAAATTAAAAAAAGTTATCGAATTCAATAAAAATAGTAAATAAGAACTACCAAGAAACGCGAAGGCTTCCTTGGAAAAAAAAAGTTAATAAGATGTCCATGAATAAGTGATGAAATAAACGGAATGGAAAAACAAATTGAGGATCCGAGGAAAAGTATATTTGAAGTGGAGAGTATGGTCGAAAATTTAGAAATCATGTTTGAGTTGTTATCTGAAACTTACTTGGAACCTAATGAAGAGTTAATAATATGGAGAACGCGAACATGCTAAAGAAACAACTTAATGAATATTGCAATTAGTTACAACATGTAAGGGCTTCTATTATAAAACAACTCATGGGAAGCATCTTAAGTTAAATTCTGAAATCAGAATATATCCAGGATCTAAAGTCGAAGGATTCACATCCTAAAAATATGGATCGAAGTATTAAAGTAAAGCGTACTAAGTTATTTGAAACTAATATATTTTAATAAATATCATACACTTTTGGTGGATAAAATAAAATCTCTATAGACATCCTCGCATCCAGATGTTGATTCTAACAACATAAGTTATTAGTAAGAAAACAAAACTAATTATTGACCACAAATATATGTTTAGGGAAAAATGAAGGTTAGGAACAACTATCAGGTTTTGGGGCATAAATCCGAATACTTATGAATCACTCCGTAACACATCGAATAGCCAAAAAACAAATTAACTCGATATTAACTTGATTAACCCAAAAAATATTTTGGAACTAAATACTTCATATGCTCCGAGCATATTCAAATATATGAAAAAATTGCTTTGATAATGGATTTATTGTTCAGTTAACATCAGAGATGATCTTTCAACAATCATGAATATAATAAAACATATTTGAAGTTCCTTTAAAAGAGGAAATACCTTTTCTAAGTTATATTGACGAACATCGAAGCAAAATTGAGTACAAAAATGCTTTTTAGTTTACCCCAGTGTTCTACAATATTTAAAGTATTATGACATCGTATTCATTGAATTCGATGTTAATTAATATTTGATCTTACTGATAAAGCATTAATAATACGGATTTAACAAAACTGAAGAAGCCCTAAAAAAAGGTGTTCAGATCTTGGTGAGAAAATTAGGCATAATAAAATCAAAGCCAGAGTAACTAAAATACACTTTACGATTTCCACTTAAGATGGTGAAAAGATACCTATTCCGGGAAATCTGAGATTACACCTGAATAATCATACATGTTTAACCCATAAAGACCGAATCTTGCAAAATATTTTATTCACTACATGAGTAATTTATCACAAATTGCAAATTTGTCTATATTATTCTTATTCTGTCTTTAACTGGATTATGTTCATTGATTAATTACATTAATATGCTTGCAAATGTGGGGGAATATTGATGGGAATACCAGAACCTGAACTCAGGTATGAAACATCTAATCAAGCTGCAAATGATTGATGCAAAATAAAAACAATAAGTAAACAAAATTACGCATCAGGGATATGTTGCAAGATAAATTGTAGCTAAAATGTTGAAAACTGAAGGCATGTAAGTCGTTCTTATGGTAACTTCTTAATTGTAAGCCATGGCACAACTATTTTTTAAAAATTAAATTGGATATTATATCATTTCGTCGAATGTCATTGTATTTTCAATCTTCTCCAAAAGACACAAAAATATTTATAGTTTTAGACATGCCGGATATTGAAGACATAGAGAAAAGGTATGTGCTCAACTAAAACAAAGAGTTATACTATAAAGTTTCTGTGTGTAGAGTATTTAAAAGGATGGCTAATGACAATATCTAATGAATAGGCTAGACATAAAAGCAAACAGAATAGGTGCTTTTTAGCAAGAGGCTTAGCTTAATTACAAGAAAGGATGCAATGTATTCTAAAATGATTTTTTTTTGTAAGATCCATGAGTAGTAAAGGTAATTGATACGATTAAATAATCATGCTAGCCATTGACGTACCATGTATATAACGAGCGACGATAATATATGAAGCAACAACAGATCATAGCATACCAAGTTCAAATATTTCATGGCGTCTCCGAAGTGCATCTTTGAGGATAGAAAACTTAAGTGGAGTGAAATGGTGGTTCACATGTAATTGCAAGATTAAAACACCAATTCCATTGAGATACTTCTAGATTATTTATTAAAAGCTAACGAATTGAGTTTTATAGTATAAACAAGAGTTAAAACTTAAAAGTGCATGGTTACTCTGGGATGGAAACAATAATAATTGTTATAAGAATAGTTATCGAGGTTTTTACATGGTGATAATATGATGGTATCCAAACTCATGTAGGATGATTCACTAACGGGAGAGGTATGGAATGAAGATGTACACCAATGCTCAACATATTTTACTAGCAGATAAGTACTCTAAACTAAAAAATAATAATTGTAGGAATACCTCACAGAGAATGTACCAGAATTATATCTTCAAATTATGGATCATCGATATATTAATTACCTGGCTATCAGAGTTCCGTCCTGCAACACATATATAATCTCTCTCATGAATTAGAAGACTAAAAAAGGTAAGAAGATTACTAAGGGATCAAGAATTAGTGAAATATTAAATTCCTAGGTACGATTCTATGATTTCTATCATGTTTGTATAACCGTTGGTGTTTATTTTAATATAAATTATTACTTTTCCAGTTTTGGTTTACATTATAACCTTATATGTGGAAGTTGTGTAATTCAAACTCAAAACATGTTAAACATCAATTTTACTTTTACAATGTTAGTTATACTATTTGCCAGAACCAAGCAGAAAACATATTATTTCCGTGCAGAAAAATGGAACTTAAAAATCTCGCATAATTGTAGAAGCAAGTGTAAAATGGAGATCCAAAGAAATAGTTTAGGTATATCTATTTTATTCTTATTTTGTCTTTATCTGGATTCTCTCATTTATTAATTTAATTAGAACACTATATACATGCAAATATGATGGGTTTATTGATTCGGACACATCAGAACTTGCTGAATCTAATAAAGCAGCAACAAGAGAGATCTTGATACAAAATGAAAACGATAGGCATGCCACAATTACACTCTAAGAAGATGTTGCAAGACATATTACAGGTATAATTTTAAAAGATGAAAACAAGTACATCGTTCAAACCTTAATAGTGACGGAGAAATTCAGTGGTAATATATCAGTTGTTTGTTCGATTTTTGTAAATTAATTTTTTGTTTTTCATATGTACAAGGTTGGATTATCTATCTTCTAAAAAAGAAATAAGAACCTGCTTTTAACTAAAACGAAGAGTTGTTTTGTAAAGTTTTCGTGTCTATCTAATAAATAAAAAACTAAACAATTCAATAACAATGGTAATATAACAAATTATTAAAGAAAAAAATGCAAATACTTGCAAATTTGTATGCAAGGAGATCAAATTCATGTGATTGTGATGCCACCACATCTCCAATACCACAGAGAAAAGCTACGAGAAAAGAACACAATCTACTTGCACGCTTTTATAGTTAAATAAATATACATGACCTTATAAACCAGTACAAGGAGACAATGTAATTGTACTACACACTATTCACTCATACAAAAACCTCCGAAGTTGAGAATTCGAATAGTTAGAGATAAAGGTTCACATATTTACGAATATAGGATCTCATAACAAGAATTTGAGACATAAAATACCCAACGGGTAATTATTATAATTGTATCTAATAAACATTTTGAAGGTGTTGTTTTTTGTTGTACATCTTAAAACAAATAACAGAAGTTATAATTATATTGTTGCAGATGTAAGAGGAATTGATCTCAATTTCAAAAAATTAAATTGAAGCGTTAGAGAGGGGCATTAAACAATGTTGTGACACAAGATGAAAGAGGCAAGAAAGATACAACAATTCTATGTGGTTATTCAGCCAATCGAATCACACTGGAAATCAATGACAATGGAGATGATGAGGATATGATAATTGCAACCTGAACAAGAGCTGTAATTGATTTTAAGAAAGATAATCTAAACATTTTTTGCATTACAAAGACATATTGCCTAATAGATATGGTTCATTTCGAGATTATTTCAACTAAAGCAACAAGGATAGAGAAAAAAATTGTACAGATTGAACGGGTATGCAACAAAGTTGTGCATAACTCTAAACAACTCGAAATAATACAGGACCACATATACATTAATAAAGGAAAAACAAAAGGCATATAATGTCATAACTGATGTGCGACACATACATCAATTTCCCCACTAGAACTTGACGAATGTGATAACAATAAACAACAAGATGAAGCCAGTAATGCGACGACAACATTTAGACCAATTAATTATCAGGGATTTTCTTTTTACGAGAGTATAATAACTATGTGGTAATTATCAAACTATTTATTACTCATTGATATACTTTTTACGATATTCTTCAAGTATAACAACCGCAACATGTTATTCAGATAACAGTCATTTCATTGTGGAATGGACAATCAACTTATTAAGAAAACTTTAAACTCATGCATTTGTGAGTTTCTGAATGCGTCCTTCTTTGCAATCTAACACATCAAATTATGGGTAGTGGTGGACTAGATAGGGCACTGTCATATTTTAGAAAATTATGTCTTTAAATTTTGCAATATTATTGCATAGATATAACAACTCTCATTTGAGCACCATGTTTGTCCAATTGGGTCAAACTAATTTAGTTAAGCATCGGTCGGGGCATGAAAAATGATTCTTATTGACAACCAAAAACATATTGCACATTGACTGTCATTAAGCGTCAAATGTCATTACATGTTGATTGTCAGTTTGGTTGACCATAATCAAGTATTTTACTTAGCCCTATGTACTGAGTATTTACCTAGGAAGGAAAAAACTAAACTTTAAAATCAAGTAAATATATTTAATTAAGAACCCTTATATTGGACAACCACAAATATGTGACAAAATACCAAACCATAAGTTGAGAATGTAACAAGTAACAACAAGTTGAATTTTCTCTTCCAAATTAAATAGGCTTATTACGGAATTAACTATTGTTGAAAATATAAATGTGAACTTAGCATTAGTAAGTACTGAATTAATAAACCGTATATTGAATAACCATAGATAAAAGAAAATATACAATGATGAAACATTGAGCCAGGGACATTAGACAGAGTGATCATAAAGACATAAGAAAATACAGTCATTGCTTGAAAACAAAGGTATTAAACTTTGTGAAGGATTAAAATCTCGGATAATGATGCTGGGAAAGAAAAATAACGCATTAGGCAACAAAAGAAAGAGAAATCAATTCTTGCAGGATTCTTATGGGTCCTTAATCAACAACCAAAAAATTCTGATAATGAAGGTAAACTGGAGAACTTATGGAAGTATCTAGATCAACAAAACGATATTGATTTAAACCTTTTGAGTCATTAGAATCTAAAAAATAAATGTTTAAACATGAATTTAAAACAAAAAAGTTTATGGAAGATTATGCAAAAAAAAAAAAAAAACAACAAGAGTGCGCTCCATAAAATTTAAACAATATAATAAAATAAAATTGTTTTGGAATGATATTACATTTATTAAGTTTTTGATGTTGCATGATTTTGTTAAGAGTGACAAGAAGTATCATCGCAACATTGGCAACTTACTATCACATGATTTTGTTCAAACCACGCTTAAGCTTAATTTGTTAGATACAAACACTCAACATCATCCATTTAAAGTCACATAATACTTTGACTGCCACCTTTCCCAGGTGATATTCACGTTTAATCAATAACCACCATTTAGTTATCCAGGATTCAATAAACTGGCAATATGAAGGATTTTTTTTTTAGAAATCACCAGCGGTGATACCTAGATAACATAAACCGGACAATATCAATGGAGACACCTATATAACAACCATATTATTGATATTTTATAATATTTTTACGAGACATTTCAAGCTAAAAATTATGTGCCAAATAACGAAGACTACGTGATGCTTGACACTAATGAGAGGTTGAGCCGGGGCCGTAAGGCCCCGGTGTTAATGGTACTTATATATATATATAAGTACCATTAACACCAACATGTCGTTGGTTCAGTGGAGAACTGGGAAGCATTGACACGGACAAGGACACGACACGAACACAGGGACCGGCAAAATCCAAAATCATCAGGACACGGACACGTTTATATATCTATTAATTAAATAATTTTTATATACTGAAATCATACAGTTACAGTATATCAATTACATTACTCACGCAAATACATGAAAAAAATACAATTTTATGTAGTTAAGTTAGTCCACGTGTAGAAAAATTAACTATTATACTAATTTTTGTGACACACTAGATTACCCAACTAGTTAAATGGAGTATAGATTTCTACACATGCGTCGTGTCGGTGTCCCACGCACGTCCTGCGTCCGACCCGCGTCTGATGCGGACACGACACCAATACTGGTGTGACCGTGTTTCACATGTGGAGAATAGGCAATTTCAAGGAGTTGGACTGCTGGGGTTCGACTCCCTCTATGAGAAGTTTTAGGTAAAAGATTGAAAATAGACTTTGGGCCTTGAAAGAACGCCTATTTAGAGTAAGCCCAGTTGATACTTAAAACAAATTGGGCCAAAGTTATGTGCTTAATTGTAACGAACTAGTACAAAACAACTTGGGCCAAAGTTATGTGCTTAATTGTAACGAACTAGTACGCCCGAATATCATTCGAAACGGAAAAATCCCGAATAAGTCGGGAAGTTCATATAACTCACGTATAGGGTGCGGAGTTGCAATAGGACGGGCGTACAGATTGGGAAGGACCCGTTCGCAAAAATATTCGCAAATGATTCGGCAAATTGCTAACTAGACTTGGCACACTGCACAAACTAGTCTAATCAACATACATTCAGCAACATCATATATTCCATTAGTTTTACAAAAACCTGCAAAATCACCAACTACTAGAATTTCTTGACCATGCAAACGCTCTTTTGGATTGAAAGGCCACCTGGACCTCTTTGATTGAACTCAAAAAAAAACAAACATAAAAACACGTATACTAGAACTAATCATATATAATTAGTGGGCTATTTATTAACAAATCAATCAATCAGTCCACGCTACTTATGAACATGTACATATTCATTTGATGATTTTGTTTCAGCAAAAGAAAAGTTATTTAAACATAATGATGTACTAATTAAAAACAGAATCAGGTTAATATTCTTTTGAGAATACAATGAATTTTTCTCTTTTTGAAGCAAACAAAGATTAATGAAGAAGAAGACATTAAGAGTGGTGATAGTTATAGTCAAATTTAATTTGGCTTTTATAGGTTGCAAATAGGAAAAAATAAAATTATAAACTATATTTACCTTAGAGCAAGGGTTATGGGGTTGATCTCCTCAATCAAAACGATAGAGTTTATCAAATTCGACCTTACTATGGGTGGAGAGAAACCCTCTTTCACCCCATTCTCTATCAAACCCTCAACCGACTGAAGGAAAGTATAATAGTCTCCACTATACGGCACTGAATTTGCCGTCTGAAAAAGTTGAACTAAAACGGCACATTAAGAACCGTATGAAAAGGAAATGGAACTGATACAGCTATTAATATGCTGTTCGAGTAGCAAAATGATATTATACGGCTTTTGATTTGTTGTTTGAGTAGGAAATGGTGTTTTAGTAGGAAAGTAGTTTATACGGCTGTTGATTGGCCGTTTGAGACCAAAACAGTTGCATACGGAAGTTCAACTCCCGTATAGTGCGTTGGTTTCTCTAATTGCCATAGTAGAAATTACACTCTGTCATACAGACTGTCACCCATTATCCCATAGCCCTTGCTCTTATGGCAATGACAAAATAGGAGAAATATGGGTGGCAAATAGGTGAAATCTAACCAGAGACGGGCTTAGCAAGGGGTTAACCCGGACTATATCCCATCCCTATTTTCGGTTATATAAAAAAATTATATGAGAAGTTTTTTTAAAATTAATATTTAGTCCACCTCTATTCGTAATTAATCCTTGTAGTTGTAGTTTAAATAATTTTTAGTCCAAAATCTTGTTTAAAACATAAAAGTTTCTTTGTTACGTCCGTTTACTTTTTAATTTTTCTTCTATAAACCATAAATTCCTTTCTCTGGACACTTTTCGTAATTAAAATTTACGGATTTTTGGGCCGACCGGATGGAGGGTCTGAAGGGAGGGAGTCCCTTTTATGGCCATTTTTTTTGTAAAATGAAACCTAACACAAATTTGCAATTTGATAAAAAGATTGGGTTTGGTGTCTATGGTTAGTCTTTTTCACTGGACAAATTTGTCCCTTCTGTTTAGTCCAATTACTGTAACTCCTTATGTATCTTATTTTTTCAGGGGTATAATTGGAAAACAAACTAGAATATCACACATCTAAAAATTCGTGCCTTGGAATTTTATAAATTTTATCTCCTTGGAAAGATTTTAAAGAGATTTATGCAATGAGTACAAACAACAATATCAAATTTAGAGTTTTTACGAAAAATTCAAAGGTGTTTATCCTCTTAGGCACAAATTTTAATAAAAAGATTGAATTTGATGTCCATGGTTAGTCTTTTTTGCAATTATACAAACCACCACAAAGAACGCATAACACATTATGCAGCCATATTTTGGTTTATGCATCGACTAATTTTTTTTATTTCAGAAAAAGTGATACTTTCACTCAGTTTCAGAAAAAAAGATATTTTCACTCTGTTTCAGGAAAAGTGATACTTTCACCTTTTCGATTTTCCTCCGCTTCAGAAAAAGTGATACTTTCACTTTTCAATTGGTCCTATTTTTAGGCAAAAATGACACTGTGAAAATATCACTTTTCCTAAAACAGAGGTAGTATATGCCTACCTTGCGGAAATTGTTATTTGTTTCGTTTTTCTTCGGTCGGTCCTCCCCACCGAGGCAGCGGTGTTCTAGTAATTTTGTACTTGTTGCGCCAACTGACCGGAGGGCCCGAAGGGAAGGAGTCCCTTTTATGGCTACTTTTCTGTAAAATGAAGCATAACACAAATGTGCAATTTGATAAAAAGATTGGATTTGGTGAAGTTTTTTTTTGGTGAAACTTTTTCACATAATTCCTTATGTATCCTATTTTTCCTTATGCATCATATTTTTCAAGGGTATAATTGGCAAGCAAACTAGAATATAACATACCTAATAATTCGTTCCTTGGAATTTTGCAAATTTTATCTCGTTGGAAAGATTTTAAAGAGATCTACGAAATGAGTATAAACAATAATATCAAATTTAGAATTTTAACGAAAAATTCAGAGGTGTTTATCCTTTTAGGCACAATTTTCGAAAACCACCACAAAGGATGCATAACACATTATGTAGCCATATTTTGGTTTATGCATAAACTAATTTTTTTATTTCAGGAAAAGTCATACTTTCACCCCGTGTCAGGAAAAGTCATACTTTCACTTTTTCAATTTGGCCTATTTTTAGGCAAAAATGAAACTGTGAAAGTAACTCTTTTTCTGAAACGGATGTAGTATATGCCCAAAAATACCATTCCAAAAATAAATAAATGCATAATGAATTATGGAGCCACCACAAAGGATGCATAACAGTTTATACAGTCGTATTTTGGTTCATGCCTCCACTAATTTGGCTATGCAACCACTAAAACGATGTATATGCCTCAAAAATAACATTCGAACAAAAAAATGATGTATAACGCGTTATGCAATCAGCGGTGTTTCTTTTTTTTTCGGTCGGCCCTCCCCACCGTGGTAGCGGTGTTCTAGTCTATTTATCTAGTATTTTATAGCCAAATTTTGGTTAATCACTAATTATGTAACTCGTTCCAAAAAAATTGCCGTGGCCTTCGACCGCCTTGACAGCCATTGATATTCTAGCCTACCCTAAGAAGATTTATGGGTCCGTCCCTTAACCTTACTAATAAACTATCTCCAATAGCACAAAAGTTTGATGACTCTTAAATAGACTTATGTGATGAAATCTTAACCGTTTAAATGTATTTTAATTAATTATTAAATATCAAAATATGATATGGAGGTCGTTCCGAAGGTTTTGATATGACTTTCTTCAAAATTAATATTTCATCCCTCCCGTTTTGTAGGACTACTATCGGAGATCGATTTAGTTTAAAATGAAGACCTAAAATCTTAGGCGTCATTAAAAAATAAGTCTTCTAACTTCTATTAGAAATGCTCTATGCAGGACTAGTTAAATATAAGTACGAGGGTCACTTCACTCAATATAAGCATGACTACTCAATATAAGTATGACGCCCAAGTGCTAGTAGTATATACACCGATCATAAAGATCTTCAGTGTATATGACCATATGACGAGACTAATAATTTGCACAATCGACAAACCCAGGCATTATAGGAAGCTACAAAATTGAAGGATTAACCTGTAATGGAAAAAAACATGTTTATGTTGCTAGCTAGATATATATAAGACCTTAGTACTAATCAACTCTATATAAAATGACAACTAAGCAGCTAGATTGCTAGATGAACTCAAGAAGATGATATAAACCACTTATATACTACCGATCAAATAAAAATAAACCACTTACATACTGTAAGGTCATTTAAATGTTTACAGTGTTATACATATATATATATATATCATGTTTTTATATAGTAGATGGAAGGAGAAAACCAGCAAAGATAAGCTTCAAGTACTCAAGCATATGCATTAAGCAGTCCTGTCGTTGGACTCTTGAATACTAAACCAAATCAATCAGCTTTTGTTGCAGTTCGATTGTATTAATTCGTGTAAGATCGCTTACCTGCAGCATGTGTACAAATCATCAGAGGGGATAACTAAGAAGTAGTAGTTTTAACTAAATTCATACTAAAATCTACGTACAGTACTTATAAACGAAAACCTAAATTTCGATTGATTGAATGATATTGGTGTACCTCAATCTGAATAGTATGTAGCGATTTTTCATTTACCCTATTTGAAACACAACTAACAACTGTAAGTAGTCCATCTTCGAGTAGTACTCGAAGCACTCTTGAAAGTGGAAGTAATAACCCATCACTACTAATAACAACTTCCAAACCTGAAACACACGGCCTAACCGTTACAAAATTCGCATGCGAAAAGCTGTTTTGTCCTCTAGGAATAACAGATCTTGGTTTTAAAATATTGTTGATGGACAATCTGTTTAGCCCATCTCTCTTATCTTTCATTTCTTCAATCAACTTTTGTAGATTCTTTATGTACTTAGTTGCTTCATTCACACGGTCAGATACTGATCTCTTTTCCTGAAAAAACAAACCAATGACATATACAAATAAAAAAAAACACACACACACAAAAGAACCTAGACTAAATTTTACACAAAATAAGAGAAATACATACAATTATTTGCATGTTGTACCTTGATATATTCAAGAGGGAGAAGTGATCGAAGCAACGCGTGAAGATTCGCCATTTCTTGCCTTCTTTGCTTCTCAACATCTTTTCTTGCAACCATTTTCTTCTTACTTCCATCAGCTCTGTCACTTGCTGGATTATCTTGTTTAGGAGTACTATTAGCTGCTGAGTTGCTAGCAGTGTAGTCCATACTAAAGATGCGGTTAAAATCATCAATGCTAAAAGGATGAATTTCTGAGACAATATGTTGATTATTAACTGTTTCTTTTTGACGTGGTTGTTCACAAGATTTTGAGATCTGACATATCGACTCATTTCTTTGGTGTAAAGGGTCTAAATCATCATAATTCATATTCTCTTATAATTAGATGATCTTAATAAGAGAATATATGTTTGTTTTAGGGTTAGAAGATATAGATCTGCAATGAGTCAAGATACTCTCTGTGATCTCTCTTCTATAACTTTGGACTACATGCACTGTAGGAAACCTTTAATTTGCTTTCACATTAGTTGTAGGACCATTTGGTGCATATTGGTATTGTACTGCTGTTTGATACGGTATCTTGCACGTGGAATAACTTATATCGAAGACACCCTTGTGTTATGTTTTGTAGAAGATCTCCCGGGGGGTGGGGGGATTGACGGAAAAAACAAACTCTCTTCTAGGCTGTGTGTAGCACGTACGTAGACTTTGTGTCCGTGCCAAATGTTTGGACGCACGTCTCCGCCATCGGACCGTAAGTGACATCACATTCATGTGTTGCACACTTTAACTTTATAAATATATATTGATTGCAGTAACGCCCCAATTTTGATTTCGTAAAGTGCTCGCTCTTAATATTACAGCATCTCCGTGTCGCGTCGCGCCTTGCCTGCATCTCATGCCCATATCAGTGCTTGCAATAGCAATAGCCTCTAGATTCATATGTTGTGTGTAGGACATCTCTCTGCATCAAAGTCAATGTGGATAGCTTGAGACAATTTGGTCTCTCGTTACGGACAATATCAGTCGCATTGGCATAATAGCAAACTTTGAATTTCAAAAAGGAAATTTCGGTCTAAAAGTATATGCTTGACAACAATAGCCTTACTTAAGATGGCTGGAGGTGTGGGTCCACGAAATTTAGGATCCACAAATCATCTTTAATTTAAGGATCCTAGGTTGACTGAAAAATGTCGCAAATGATGTACATGACGCAATGCATGACTTCAATGATATATAACAAGATCCATGTATGCAATTATAAGTGGGTCTAGATACTGGCTAGTAGTATATGATTAAGCCGTTCGAATGTATATCACAAATGTCAGTATCCATCCTGATATGATTTTCACCAAAAAAAAAAAAAAAAAAAAAAAAGATCGATCTTGAAATGATGGCATATATTTTTATGCAAGAACTGTTTGTATTCTAACCTTAATTGAGCGAGTCCCATTTGTGGTAAAACAGCATAATGCCATTGCGATCCTCTCGTCGAATACTTGCCCTACAATGTATAAACGTTAAAATCAATGATCGATTATCGAAGAAATGAGAAACTGGGTTTTTAAGAACCCAATACATGTCAGTTAAATGAAAGTTTAAGCGTGTAGAGCTAACATCATTAGGGGTGGCTGCTAATTGTCCCATGGACACGGTTCTCTGGCCGACTGGCCTCTTCAATCCATTTTGTGTCTTTTTCTTCTGATCATTTTGTAGTTGCATCTTTTCTGATGGCTACATCCAAGTAGATCTAAAGGCTATAAAACTACTAACATTCAAAATTCAAAGATAAACAAGATGTAAAGAACATGAAAGTAAAGATCAACACAAGCATATAACGTGGTTCGGCCATGAAGACCTACGTCCACGGGAAAGTAGATGTTTTCTTTATTGATTAGGGTCTTACGCTTGAAAGAGCTACAAATATCACTTAGATTTCTCACTCTCTCTTTATCTAGATCTCTCTCAGGAATTCTCTATAGAAAGACCATCTAAAATTACATAAGTCGTCCATTTCCCTCTACATGGACTGGTATTTATAGGCAATATTAGACTCGTGAAGGCCTGGTCTCGCCGAGCTGGTGGAGACATCGTACATCTTCACATTACTTCGGACGAGCTCTATACTATCCCTCGTGATGGCCTACTTGGTTCCCCTTCCGAGTCATCTCGCTCCGTACGTCATCGTGTTGCTCTTCCTTGGGGACCTCGTGCTGCATCACCTTTAGGTTATAGTATAGATCGCCCGAGTCTTCTGATACGATGTAGATTCGTCCACGTCTCCTCTGATCCTTCATTAAATGCAGTCCTTCTTTTTAGACTTGACCGTCTGAATCGATTAGACCACTCCTCACACGCGTCCTTCATGTAACGTTTGTGGGAGGCATCTCGATTCAGACGAAATCACTTTTTAGAATATGATTCGGTGCTTCTATCTTATCACCTTATCATGAATCCATCCCTTGAGATGTTGACACGTGGCCATCGGGTATTTTACTCTCACACATTTGTTTCTCTATATTTTTTTAGGAGCAAAACAGCATTTACGGTTCAATTACAAAATACTTATGATTGTAGGAATACCAATCTTAGTATTTTCTATACCAAAAAATCTAACAAGAACATCCTTTGCATGATTGTTATGCCGCCTTATAAAAGTATAAGTTTTGGAGGGAAAATTTCTTTTCGAAACATTGGAACTCATTGTTCCCTATTAATTCCCTAATTTTAGAGAATTATTGATTTTATAAAGATGTGTATAAAAAACCCCGAAAAGAAAAACATGGGTCCTAAACCCCATAATCATGTTTTAAGGCTAAACCATAATAAGGCTAAATACATTGGATAGCATACCATCTCATCCACTAATATAAATATAGTGGGGAAGCATGCAGCAGCTAGGTCCGTCCAACCATCACCTAATTGTGTAAATCCCACTTTGTCACTGTTTATGTCGATAACTCAGTCATTGAATTGGGGATTCATTTGGAGCGCAGAATCTTCGAAACTGGATTCTTTTTAACCAAACACTAGTAAAAAGGCTGAAATGATAGTTAGTTTAGTTAACGAGGTCACCCTTGTGATAGCTTCCGTAAGGGCTCACCTTATAACCTTTGATTTAATATCTTAGGGCAATTCCTATGGGAATCAACAACCCATATCTTTGTTGAGCCAGGTGGATGACCAAACTGGTTTTTTCACTATGGTAAAGCACTGGGCGTCAGATAACTAAGCGCGTGACTGAGAGACAAACGCTGGAGTTTGTAGATAACGTGCCGGTGTTGGTATAACAAGCGCTGGAGCTCAAAGCTTCAACGAGGCGCTTTAACATATGACGCTGGCGTTTGTAGCAAAAACGCCAACGGGTAGTTTTTTAAATTTCAAAATTCACTTTTTACCTCTATAAATTACCATCAATTTCAAACAATTCACTCACACCAAAATTCACTTCTCTTGAATTTTCTCTTTTAAAATCTATTTCTCAATGGCTGAAAAGGTGATCACACTTTTTTGCGATGCAAAACTTGAAGCTGATGTTTCTAAGATATGTGGGAGTTTTAAAAAGATTGAAAATTGTAAGAGGGAAGTGCAAGTTTTTGAAGTTGCTCCAAGAAAATGTTTTGCTAAAAGGCAAAGAAGAGCTTCAGTTTTGAAAGTTAACAACAAAAAATTTAAAAACAAAGGCGAAACTGTCAAAGAGCGCGTTGAATGGAAGATATGTCAAATGAAGATAAACAGGAGGCCAAAACTTATACTCGATTTTTATTGAAGTTGTTTAGTACGTTTTATTATTGCCTAAGTTTATATCTTGTAAAAGAATTGGCATCAATGAATGAAAATATTTAGATTTTAAAATAGAGATTTCCACTTCAGATTAAGCGAAATTTATTACAATTTAAACTTGCAAAAAACATCAAACTACGTTTTAATAAACCACAACAAAAACATCAAACTACATCAAATCCAGCGACATTCTCTTTGTAGAGTTCATAGCATTCAAAATGCTTAAACTCTCTTCCGCTTTCTTCAGTAAACTTGGTCTGAGCGATGGTTTTCTGTAAAACAGATAAACAACAAGTTCAGATATTTATGATGCAGTTGATCAGTGAGGACAAAGGTAAGATACTCACCAGTTCTTCATTTGATAATCCAGAATGGCTACGGTGAACCATCCACAAAACTTCCGTATAATGTTTGAATTCCTTAGTGATGAATGCAATTCTTAGTTCTATGCTCTTAGTGTTTCTTATGGTTTCGTTCCGTGATGCTACAAAATGTCCCAATACTCTTTCCCAGAAATAGTCATTGTTCATTGGTCTCATCAAACGATGTATCCAACATCGACCAAGAGTAACATATTCTTCCATTGTAAAGACCAAGATGGACCATCTTTTAGAATTCTAAAACACGCTTCGTAACAAAAAGGTTTGCCGTGAGCTTCCTCCCAATTATCAAGAGCTGTTTGTATCACTTCATCTTCAGTTATACCGATGAACTTTTCTCGATCAATTTCCATTACCAGAGCAACAAATGGCTGGACTGAAGGCCTAATAGATTGAAAACGAGCACGCAATCGACGAGCATCTCGGTTTCCTGGGTTTCCCGTCAGTGAGACGAACATTGAAAAAACGTTCTCCCAAAAATAAGTGTCTTGATGAAAGGCCATACCAGTGATTACCCAATGAAAAAAGTATGCTTTGCATATAGTTATATCCTCTTCTTCAGTAAACTTGGGACCACGATTTCTAACAGACATTTCTGGAGAGTGAGAGAGATCAAGAGTTTTAGAAAAAAATAAGAAGAAGAAGTGATTTTGGAGATGTGAGGAAAGAAATTTATAGGTCGAGAAACAAAATCGAGTCGTTGGAAATTTAGCCGCTGGCGTTTGAAGTAACACCGCGTGCGGCTTTCCTTTAAGCGCCCGTTTGAATACCATATGAGTTCGCGTTTTTAGTAAACCCACGCGACTTTCCTTTAAGCGCCTGTTTGAATTACCAACGCCTATTTTTTTTTGTTATAAATACAACACTAGGGGTGCCTCTTAACCAAACCAACAGATTTATTTCTCAACATCCACCAAAGGAAAAGCGAAGCAAATATTATGTGTCGAAGCAAAAGAGGTTTGTCCATTATGTTTCATGGATAACCAGAGTCTTATGCAATGCCCTTGGATGTATTCAAAGTGTCCGCGGGAAGGTTGTTCACGCATCAGAATGGTGATTGAATCACAGTCAGAAAAGCTCAGGTATTTGCAATGTCAAGATCCCAACTATCCATAGGAACCACATATGCTAGATGATGCTATGAAGATTAAAAAGGAAGAAATATAAAAGATTGCAACACTCTGCAAAAACTTCAAACTTAAAGCCAAATTGAAGAAGGAGTTATTACACTGCAAGCATTGTGGATATGGAGATCACGAAGACAAACATTGTCCACAGATAATCAGTGCATGCTCAAAGCCCGATTGCAAGACTTTTATGCATTTGCGGACTTCTTATGAAGAAGACACATATGGAAGGCATTTCTGGGAATGTCCTAAGTGTTTTTTGGTGGAGTGGGCTGATTGAAGTTGAAGGACAAATCGATTCACTATGGTATTATGTTATTTAATTTGTTGTTTATTTTGTGTTATTACGATTATCTAAAACCATCAATATCAAGTAATTTAAATTTTTCCTCCATTAAACATTGCACCAACAATTTCATAAATAAAAACATACTGCATTGAACACCCACATCATACATGAGAATAAAAGAAATACATTAAATTAAAACAACTACTACATAGGCGTCAATTCTCGGCGGGTGGTGGAATTCCTAGGGCGATGTAGGGATCGTATCTGTTGAGCACCCTAAGAATGTTGAAACAAGCATGGAAGTCGAAAGGATGACCAAGGGTGAGATGCTTGCCACATCGCTAGAGTTTGGGGAAACACTTCATGTTCGGCTTCACCGTTGAGCTTATTTTGGTGATTCTCCATTAGTTGGGTGACGAACTCCAATACGTTCATACTAATTACACTAAAACGATGCTGCAATCCGTGAGAATCACGCCCATGGATGTTCCCAGTTTCAGCGGTGAATATTCTGTAAACTTTCTCCCAGAAAGTTTCGGTCGAATCGGCTACATTACTCATGACAGCATCTTGTGTGTGATAAACAAAGGCTCTACAAATAGCTAAATCCTCTTGTTTAGTGAATCTAACACCACGGACTCTGGGAGGCATTTTTGTAGATGATTTGAAAGTGAAGAATGTGTAGAATGTGTGAATTTGGAGTTGAAATGAGGAGTATTTATAAAACTCAAAAATTATAGCCGTTAGATCACAAGAGTTTCTAGCCATCCAGATTCAGCCGTTGGCGCTTCTATGACAAATGCGCGCTGGAAGGACAATCTTTGGCGCTTTAATGTAGAACACGCGTTTCCGAGAAAAGCGCCAGCGCTTGTGTCTCAAACACAAGCGTTTGAGGCAAGATCGCCCGGCCTATAATTAATTGCTCGCTACATCATCCAACTCAATGAACAAACCAACAAATTTGTTGGTTTGAACATACAGTTTTCATGTTTGTTGAGTCCATAGTGAGAGCAAAATCAACAAACTTGATAGTTTGCTGAGTCCATTGGAACTGCTCTTAGATAAGTACACATCCCGAGAAAATAATTAGATAATGAATATATTTTTTATTGTTTTTTACATATAAATATTTAATTTAATTTGTTCCTTAACTCCTTCAACAAATCAAAATTTAATTCTCCGGCGATGAGAAAAAGTTTTTATATTTTTCCTTTCCTTGCTTCTTAAAAACCTAGAAACCATTCATGGGTTTTTTTGGTTTGAAATATGGAAAAGATTTTATCAAGTATGATGATCATGATGACTTTAAAAGTGATTAATCATAGGGAAACAAACTAATAATGACCATACATTGTGTTTGCTTACTCTTCAAATATGAAACATCCATGCTTGTCCTTTTGTTTTTCTACATGCTAGGAGTCAGTAAACTCGGATTACCAATTACGTGATTATGACAACAAAATTTTCTTAAAAGAAAAAGATAATTCTTAAATTGTGTTGAGGTAGAGTATTGATTTTGATTGGATTGTTTTCAATGTATAGTAGTCCAAATTAATTCAAGACTGAACTAACTACAACAATCATGTTTTGGTTGGATTGTTTCCAATGTATAATAGCTAAAAACAATCCAATCATCTTATTGCAGTGATATTCATTTTTGGTACGTACTTCATATACCCATGAATATCACAGAACTTTGTTGATCTCGCTCATAAACAGTCGCTTTGATTTTAGGTTAATTTTTAATTGGCTTGTTGAGGGACTAAGTATCTAATCAAAATAAATGCAGGGATATAAAATCTAAGAAAATATGAGAAATAATAAAAATATTCTTTATTATCTAATTCTTTTCTTAAGATGTGTACATATCTAAGATGTTAAATCCAAGGCCTATAAGGTGAGCCCTTACAGAAGCTGTCACGAGGGTGACCTCGTCACAACACGACTCTTCTATTTTTAGGATAGATACTCACCTTATTTAATATATTTTCTAGCTTATAGGTCTTTCCTATATTGAGAATATTGAGCTCTATATATACCATGAGCTGTGTAACCAATTGAGTAACCTAAATAATAAGAGATTCTTTTATATCTTTAACTTTGAACTTGGTATCAGAAGTTGGGTGTGTCTAACGAAGACTAAAAGTGAAGTTACTTCGTTATTTCAATGGTTTTATAAAATGATTAGTACTCTGTACAATGAACAAGTTCAAGTACTGCGTAGTGATAATGGTAGTGAATATATGGATTCTGACCTTCAACATTTTTTGGAGGGACATGGAATTATTCATCAAAATACATGTTGTAATACACCTCAGCAAAATGGAGTAGCTGAGAGAAAAAATTATCACCTATTGGAAGTTGTTCGTGCTTCATTGATAGAAGCACATATGCCATTGTCATACTGGGGTGGGGCACTTACTTCTGCAGCATATCTTATATATAAATAGAGTACCTTCTAGTACCATTGTGTTTTAGACACCATATCAAGCTCTTACTGAAGCAGTTGTCGCTCCTATTGTTCCAAATTTACCACCTCGGGTGTTTGGTTGTGTAGCTTTTGTACGTCTATACAAGAGTCAGCGTGATAAGTTGGCTCCTCGATCTTTGAAATGTGTATTTGTAGGATATGCAGTAACAAAAAAGTGATACCGTTGTTATCATCCTCCAACTAAACGAATGTTCGTTACTTTGGATGTTGTATTTCATGAAGATTCCATGTATTTTTCATGTGAGTCTGAACTTCAGGGGGAGTACCACAGGGAAATTCAGACTCTTAACTATGATGACGATACATCTGATACTGATACATCTGTTATTACTATCCCTGATGATATAATCAGTCAATTTGTTGATGAAGAAATTATAAGAAATGAAGAAGTTTCGAGCGAAGAAATAGAAACAGGAAATGCAGTATCTGATCAAAATACTGAAATTCAAGAAGAAGTTCTAAGAGAAGAAAATCCAGAGTCTACAGTACTTCAAGAAAATGAAACACCTAACCAATCGTATGCCGAGGATGTTCCTGAACTGTCAAGAAAATAGCTTCCGCATCGCATAAACAGAGGTATTTCTAAACCCACATATGAACCAGAAATCTCTAATAAGGTCAAGTACCCTATGAGCCATTATGTCTCTACCCACCGTTTGTCTGAAATAAATAAGGCATTTATGAATCAACTATCTACTGTTTTTATTCCTAACAATGTGCAGGAATCATTAGCTCATCCAAGATGGAAGGCGGCTATGGACGAAGAAGAGAAATCCTTAAGAGAAAATAGTACTTGGGATTATGTTGATTGTCCAGAAGGAAGAAAGATTGTGGGATGTCGTTGGGTCTTCACCATTAAATACAAGGAAAATGGTGAGATTGAACGCTATAAAGCAAGATTAGTTGCTAAGGGATACATCCAAACTTATGGAATAGATTATACTGAAACTTTTGCTTCTATAGCTAAAATCAATACAGTGCGAGTCCGTTTATCTCTCGCTGCAAACTTGGACTGGCCTTTACAGTAGTTCGATGTAAAAAATGCCTTTTTGCATGGTGAATTATCTGAAGAAGTGTACATGGAGCTTCCACCAGGCATTCCGATTTCTTCATCCCATAGTAAAAAGGTATGTAAGTTAAACAAATCATTGTATGGACTAAAACAATCTCCAAGAGCATGGTTTGGAAGATTTACCAAGTCTATGAGGAACTTTGGATATCATCAGAGTAACTCTGATCATACTTTGTTCATAAAGAAAAGGAAAGATAAAATTACAGATCTCATCATATATGTGGATGACATGGTAGTGACAGAAAATGATCCAGAAGAGAGAATATCTCTACAGAACTACTTGTCTAAGGAATTTCAAATGAAAGACCTTGGTTCGCTAAAATACTTTCTTGGGATTGAAGTATCTCGATCTAGTAAGGGAATTTTATTGTCACAAAGAAAATATATTCTTGATTTATTACAAGAAGTTGGCATGGCAGTATGTCAACCAGTTCATACACCTATGGAAGAAAGGGTTAAACTATGTATTGAGCCTGATCAAGTACCTGTTGATAAAGGAAGATATCAAAGACTTGTGGGAAGATTGATGTATCCATCTCACACGAGGCCATATCTTGCTTATGCACTTAGTGTTGTTAGCCAATTTATGCACAATCCAGGCGAGCAACACATGGATGCAGTTATGCGTATATTGCGATATTTGAAGTCTGCTCCCGGAAAAGGGATTTTATTCTATAAAAATGAAGATTGTCGAAGAATTGTGGCATATACAGATTCAGACTACGCATGAGAAATAGATGGCAGACGTTCTACTGCGGGCTACTTTACCTTTGTGGGAGGTAACTTAGTTACATGGAGAAGCAAAAAATAGGATGGTGTTTCACGTTCAATTGCAGAGGCTGAATTTAGAGGTATGGCGAACGGTATTTGTGAAACTTTGTGGTTAAAGTTTCTTCTCAAGGATTTGGGGTTTCTTGTTAAGGAACCGATTCTTTTGTATTGTGATAATAAAGCTGCACGTGATATAGCTCATAATCATGTACAACATGATCGTACTAAACATGTGGAGGTTGATAGATTTTTCATCAAAGAGAAGCTGGACAAGAAGATTATTGAGCTGCCGCCGATTCATTCTGAAGATCAACTTGCTGACATCCTTACTCACTCAGTATCGAGTAAGAAGTACTTAAGTTTTCTGGACAAGTTGGGCATGTGTGATATCTATGCACCAACTTGAGGGGGAGTGTTGCATTCTATTTTTAGGATAGATACTCACCTTATTTAATATATTTCCTAGTTTATAGGTCTTTCCTATATTGAGAATATTGAGCTCTATATATACCATGAGCTGTGTAACCAATTGAGCAACCTAAATAATAAGAGATTCTTTTATATCTTTATCTTTGAACTCTTTCATAAGGATACCGCTCTTGAGATCATTTATTGTATTGCGTTTATAGTTAGAACATATTCTCCATAAAGATAAATGTGGTTTAATGCAGCGTAGAACTGGCAATATGATCCTTGTTATCCTAGGGCGAGCCCCTGGATTTATTTATTAAAAGAAATGATTCATCAGAATCGTCCTTCCAATCCAAATCATATCGCAACATCACCCAAATCCTTCCATTGATAAGTGAAACTTCCAACGAGCCCAATTTATGAAACATATTATTTGAACTGAGCACTATGATTTCAGATGATAGTAAAGCAATCCAATAGTCTGTTTATATGCATATGCCCCATAAACCTTGAATAATTGATACCAAATAGATGTCCTCTAAAAGGAATACCTACCCCTTAAATTACTTACTTGTAGATATTGTAAATCTCTAGTTTCTAATATAAATGTGTAGTTGCAGGAAATCCCACAACCACACCCTATTGATAATCTATGGAATAATCTAAGAAATCATGATGGTATACTCAAAATCTTTTATTAAATCTTAGAACAAGTACAAAAATGATAAGGGAAAACCCTAACTTGGAAAGCAATTAACTCTCTCTCTCCTAAATATCGAATCTTGGCTCACCAAAAAGATCTCTCCCTTCTACAAAGGCATTTGGCTCCTTATATAGGAGTTTACATAGTGGAGGACAGCTAATAAAGCCCCTAATTTCGGATCTGGTGTGCGTCAAAGTCGCTTGGACATTTATATTTCCGCACAGATTCTTCACTGCCGCATAGATCTTCATACTTTTATCGTGACTTAGTGACATCATCAATTTCGTTATCCTGGATATATAATGTGCGTCCTTATTCGTGTACCATTAAATGTATTAATTCGCGTAACTAATGAGTGTGCGGTATTTTGTACCCACATTTTGTCTCTTCTCTTATCGTTCTTTCAAAGAAGGAGCGGTGAGAGAAACTCTAGTTTTACTTTTGCCACACCCGTTCATCTTTTCATATTCCTTTTGACTGACAGTATTCCGAGATCTCGGCATGACTATTCCCACGTGTTGACTTTATCACTCATCATTCGACACGTCTCTGTAGGATCTGACAACCGTCTCTTCGTATCTATCTTGTCATTAATGCATCCGTAAGAAGATATATCTCGGGAAAGGAGATATGATCTTTTATATACTCCAATAAGCTCTCTTCTTCACTTCTTTACTCTTTCTCTCCTATTCCATTCTCTGCAACTTTTGTTGTTCAGCTGTTCTTCCATTTTATTCAATTTTTGATTGATCATCATACTCTACTTCGCACTTCTTTTCATATTTAATTGTTTCTTCTATCTTCTTCTTACTTTTTCTCGGTTGTGAACTCCGTTTTTCGTTATCATCTTCTTCTTGATCATTTTTATCCTGATCATCTTGATCATCTTGATTAAATCCTTCTCATCTTCTATTCTCATTCTAAAAATGCCGCTTAAACCAGGTTGGAAGAACGTTAAAGAGTTCAAGAGGTTAAAGGCTGAATTCGAGCATAGAGGTTTTACATTATCCATTCCTCCTGGATCAGAACCTACTTCTTCTCTTGATCTTGAATGGTTTTCGCTCGATCAATGGAATAATCAGAAAATCATAATTTCTCTCGGGCAACTGCTTGTTGGTCTTCCCATTCCCCTTAGCAATCCTCAAATTCCATTATTTTACGAGCTTCTATCTCATGCGAAGTTTTCACGCGGCATATTCCAACTGAGTGGTGATTGCATTAAGATTATGGTAGAATATACTCGTCGTGCCGCCTGGTTAGAATCTCTTTACCCGGATGATGTGAGAAACCCAAAACACACGCATAAAGAAATTGTCCCCGCAGAGTACACTGTTGAGAATTTCTTCCTCCATTATGAGGTTGGTATTATGAAGAATGAATCAACTCGTTGGGGCATCCGCTTGAAGAGAGCAGATGGTTTCGCAGAAGATCAAAGAATCATGTGGGATGTTGACTTTCATAATACCTCCAAAAATACCGCTCGTAAATCAAAGGATGTTCGTTGGGTGGAATATCCTATCATATTGGAAGGTCCTTACATCTCTGGTAGGGGTGCTGATGGTTCAATTCTTCCACTACCTGTGAATCTTGCCGCCTACAAACCTTGGGAGTTTAAATGGCCCGAGGAAAATGACGTGGTGCGTTATCTTTTACTTTATCTTTCCGCTTATTTTCAGTGCTTTCTCTTATTATTTTCTCCGTGTTCATATTTGTAAGCAGAATAAGAAGGCTAACAAGAATGCATCATAGGCGTCAAATTCGCGCGACAATGAAGTAAGAAATACTCATTTAAATTTTAACAATATTGTTGCCTCTGTTTCTTATCTTTAATTGTGTGCGTAGGTGGAGACTGGAGACGCTAAGGGTCTCAATGATGATGTTCCTCTCCCTAAAGGTGATGGCGTTTCTTCAAAGGAAATGGATAAGGGTAAAAAGCCTACCTCTAAAAAGAGAAAATTATCTTCTTCAGCTTCTCCAAATACTAGCTCTTACAATGACGCGTTACCTCTTCCTGATAACTCCTCATCAGCATCCTCCATGGAGTAGTTGTCAAGCATCTTTTCCAACTCATTAGCTTCTGTTAATGATGGTGGACTAACTCACACGTGTGATGCGATTGCTAAGATCTGTGATGCTCCCTCTTTGAGTCATGAGTCTTTGCAAGGGGTTGCCTCTTCTTTAACTCCAAATTTCCAATTCGCGCTTGGATCTTTGGTGAGTTTTCTTATTGTGCATCAATTTTCGCTTAGGATTCATATTTTTCTCATTCTTTCTCTTACTTTTTGTTGATATAGAGTGCCCGTATGTCCTATGCGGTCACCAATGACTTGCATATGAAGGTTCGCCATCTTGAGGTTGAGAATCAGAAAGTCGGTGATGAGATTTCCACTTATAAGAACAGAGTGGTTGATCTTCGTAAGAGAAATGATCAACTAGAGGGTACGTATTTTTCGCTACTCCTATTTTGATATCTTCACATTGCCTCCGCTTTCTTTTAATTGCTTGTGTTCGCAGAAATCTACAATTTGTCTGATGAAGCGTCTAACCTCCCTAATGATGATGAGACTCTTCTTGAGCACCTTAATTTTTCTTTGAATAACTTCCCCGAATATGGGTTAGAGAACATTATCCTGGATGAACTTCGCTCAAAATATAAAATCCTTAGTAGAGAACATAGGTCCATGCTATCTGTGAATAATGGTTTTAAACGCCGCCTTCATGAAAATAAGGAGGAAATTAAGAGGCTTGAGGCGAAAAGGAACGCACTCATCACTGAAAAGGATCAAACGATTCTTAAAGGTGCTAAAGCTTTGAAGGAATTTCATGAAGCTCAACTCCAGATTCAGATGGAGAGGGATCAAGCTATGAGTGAAAAGGATGCTCTTCTCACACGTGAAAATTTGATTCGCTCTCGTCTTCTTATAGAAAATGATGATGAGTTTGAATGGGCTGCAAGGGTTATCGATAATGCTAAGACCGGTTTAGCTACAAATGTTAGTTTAGAATCTGACCATACGGCATTGGTTAGGACTATCCTTTCTGAAAAAGAAGGTTTCTTATAATCCTACACTGTCTTCAATTTTTTGTTGCTTTCTGTATTTTGTTCGCATGCGGCTTTAATCTTTTAATTTCCTTTTGCAGCTACTCAAAAGAAGCACCTTGAGGAGATTGAGAATTTGAAGGCGGAGCTTTCCACCAGAAATGATAAATGCCGTAGACTTAAGAGAAAGTTGGTGGTTACTGTTTCTAACTTGACTAAGGACGCGCTCCGTGTTCGTGATGCGGCTGTTAAGAAGAATGCGGTGGAGATCTGCACTGATCATAATATTCCTGTACCTGATTATGACTTTGCTGAAGTCTCCACTAATGAAGAAGATTCTGAAATTTCCGATAGTGAAGCAGAGTATGAGGAGTATTAAGAAATTGATGAAGAAGGCAATGACTCAGAGGCTGGGGATGTTTAAAATGATATGGGTGGTGCTAGAAAGAAGGGGAAATAGCCGCATTCTTTTTGTTTTTGTTTCCCCTTTTCTACTTGTATAGTCTTCTTTTGTTCTTTGTATAATGTCCTTCATCTTTTGTATACTGGTCGTCCCCAAGCTTTTGAGACTTGAATGTATATCCTTTTTATTCAATGCCTATTCTTTTTCTGCTTCTACTCTTGCGTATCTTAGTCCTGTGATTTGTCATTAGTCGAAAGCAAAGCATTTTTCCAGTGATAATAATGTATAACATATGTGTTAATAATAACCTATAACATGTGCGTTGGTAATAATATGTAATATATGCGTGAGTCTATCATATAGCGGCGGGTAACATTTCTTTATGTGTTTACATTCCCATTCTTGCCTCTGTTAGTCGGCACTAGATGATCAGCCTATGCATTTATGCGTAAATTTTCGCAGGTACATTGATGTTAACTATATTATTAGCTTAGTGTCTCATCTGAATGTCTTTTCATCTGATATAATTGGTTTACTTTACCTCTTCATGTGCTATAGTTTTCTGCCTCTGCTATTTGTTATACTATTATTTTTGCGCATGTGCGTACTTTTAATCCTTACTTTCGTTTTGTTTGCTCTTTTCTCTGATTTCGCACGTTCCATCGTATGGACTCTTTTCCTGCAAAATATCGTTAGGTATATTTTTATGAGTCTATTTGTGTTTCTCGTGAGGTCTTATCGCTCCTCTCTAGTTAGAGGTCTTACTTTTCCTTAATGTATTATTTGTGTTTGTGCGACGAAATCGCAGGCGGTCTTTACATTTTCATGCAATGACCCATTGATTCCGTCTTATCATTTCTCGTATTATTGCCTCTGCAGGATGTATTGATGCGCCAATATGACAAGTCTTATTACTCCCGTGAGTAAAAGTCTCATGACATTGGCGTCTTTGACACAATTCAGCTCCCTAATGGAGGGTGCCGTCCTTATATTCCCCCTGACTGCCCCTTCAAGGAAGCTTACCCCTACCGGGTTAAGGTGGGCTCTTCCCATCCAGTGATGCAATAATCAGTTGTGTTCGCGTCCCTTATCCCTCCACCGATATGGTTTGTGGTTACGGGACCGCACCCTAAGTGGGGTTTCTTGAGGACCGAGTGTATCATAGTCCGGACTTGCCAAGAGCGTCCAGGTACCCCTCCGGGCACTCTTGACTCAACCGTGTACCCCGGCGCCCTGATCGAGTTTTTACACCCCTTAGGAGAGACCTTCTCACCTTAGTCTTACGACTAAGGCGTCTCTGCTGGATGGGCTTTCATTTCACCCCAAATCTCCATGACTCAAGTTCCACGGTCGGTGTAGCTTTCGCCTGAGTCATGCTAACTAGGTTTTCCCCAATTATGACGTGCGTTAGGTTTTATCATTGCCTCTTGCTGTTATGCAAACTAGGGTGCACGCCATAATTGGATGCCTAGCCTTCCTAGTTAGAGGTTTTAACTTCTGTTGCCTTCTATTAAGGTCTTATTATAAGGTCTTATTTTTGCCTTCTTATTATATGAAATTTTTGATATATGTAAAGAAGAAGAATTTTGCATTTTCATTTATACTCTTGATTAGTACAGTTCTGACGTCTTATTTCTTCAATTATTCTGTTACATAATAACTTACTTGTTGTAAATAACTTTTCAACTTTTTCACATCCTTCATCCCTTCTGCTTCATTAGGTTCGCATATGGACCATTTCTTCTGTCATGTTTATATTTCCGCACGTACCATACTTCTTCAAATATGCTTGGTTCCAAAGTTGGTTAAGTTTTCCTTCCTTCTTTTGTCCCGTCTCCATTAATTCGTATATTCCATTTCCAATGACCTTTTTAACTATATAAGGTCCATCCCATGCGTTGTTCTTCATTCTATTTCCACTTTTCTGGTAGGGCGGTATTTGTATCAATACTAGCTCTCCTATCTTGAATTCGTTCTTTATGACACATTTGCTAAGTTCGTCCTCTTGTGCGGTGGTTGTCGCCTTAGCAGAAGTCTTGTTTATTTCTACGCCTTTGTTCACAACATCGACCATTAACCTTTCACCTTGCTTACCTTCTTGTATCTCCTTTTTCCAATCTCTTTGCTTGTTTGCGCGTTCTTCACTTTTGTCAACATCGATCTCATGACACACTTTTCCCTCATTTGGATCTCCTCTTATTACTCCAATGCCTTGAGGTAGTGGAAATTTGATGCATTGATGAAAAGTTGAAGCCACTCCAAGGATGCTGTGTAACCATGGCCTGCCTATCAAGGCATTGTATGGAGACTCTACATCAACCACGCAGAATACTATTTCTGTTATGGTCTTTAGAGGGATCCGCATCGTTATTTCTCCTTTCGGCTTATTTGCTGATCTATTGAAACCATAAATCTTATAAGTCAAAGGGATGAGGTCGTCATCTCTGCCGCCCATAGTCTTGTAAGTATGGTAAAACAATATATCAACTGAACTACCAGGATTTATCAATATCTTGTTTATTTCCCATGCGTCTGCGTCATCATCTGCTTCTTCTTCAGTCTTTGTTTTTGGGTTAATCTCTAGTTTGACAACTAATGGGCTTTCATGCAATTCTCCTCCGCCTGGTACTTCTTCTGCATTGAAGGAGATAGGTTGCCTCTACCAATCTTTCAGAGGTGATATTTTTTCCAAGTTGAGTATCTCTTTCCCATCATTGTCTCTTGCATGAACTCGACTTAAGACATTGTCATGAAAATCTTATATACTTCTGAATGAGTGTATTATCGAGTTACAGTATAAGTTCTTTGCGTTCGCTCCCACTTCAATTAAATATGTCTTTTTTCCTTCCTCCACTCCTGGTGTCTGCCCCTATGGTGGTGGTGGTAAATTTTGTTGTTGTGGGACTAGAAAGTGGTTTAATTTTCCCTGATCAATCATTCTTAGTATAATTTTCTGCACATTTCGACAATTGCTGGTGGTGTGACCATGGAAACGATGATAAGCACAAAACTCTCTACTTCTTCTTCCTGGTGGTGGCTCATGACCCATATTTGGTGGTTTTGGTATGTCTTCCATTAAGATTACCGCCTCCCAGATTTTGTCTACTGCGGTATTTAAACGCGGCATTTTTATTTCTTCCCAGACTGTTCTACTTCCTCATGGGCCTTGATTATAGTATCGCTTATGCCCCCCATATCCTTCTGCTTTGTTATCTAGCCTTGGAATCTTATTATTTCCTGCATTGTTATTATATTGTCTTTCTCTATATTCTCTTTCATACATTTCTTGATCTATACTGCTCATGGCTACTTGCTTTTGCTTATCTTCCATTACCACCTTTTCTTGACTTCCTTGGGATGTGTTTGCGACTGCATTTGTTATCTTTGGGAGTAAGCTTGCATTCCCTTCTTTTGCGTTTGTAACCGCAACTGGATAAGATTCTATTTTTTTTGCTTTTCTTCGAGAGCAATGTATTCTTCCTGGTACTCGCGCAGTTCTGTCATTGTTATGGTATCCTTTATCCTGAATATCTGCGTATACAAAAGATCTGTTGGAAAAATTGCGTTAATAAAAACTAATATGAGATTCCTTTCATCCACTCTCCCTGCCATTTCACTACACATGGTCCTCCAATGCGTGGTTAAGTGCCGCAAGCCCTCATTGATCCTTCTGCATAAGCTGAATACCTTCTCTATTCTTGGTCGTAACATGTTGTTACTGATGTATGCTCCTAAGAATATGCTTTGTAAATGAATGAATGATGTTATTGTTCCCATAGGAAATCCCTCAAACCATTGTAAAGCTTCTCCTATAGACTGGCAGGAAAATACTTGCATAAGACCGCATCATTATCTTCCCATTGTAACAGAGATCTGCTGTACGCCTTTATGTGCTGCACTGCACAAGTGCTTCCATCAAAAATACTAGTAAATACAGGTAAAGTGCATTTAGTTGGTATTCCTGCCATTTGTATCTGTCGTATGAATGGTGTTTTTCCTGCTTCTTCTATGGCTTCATCTAATTGTCGCCTACCTCCATCTCTTCGTGTTGTCATCATCGCTCTCACTTCTGCTAATTCTCTTAAGATTGCTTCATTCATGGTTTGGTCTGCGTCTTACCGCACAGGTCTTTTCAGCTGTGCTTCCCTTAGTCTGTTGTCATTCCTATTTTGATGCATCGCCTCTTGTAGTTCTCTTTCTTCAGCCTTGATAGTTATTTTTATAGTTGTAGAAAAAGGTTCGTTGAGATTTGTGAAGATTTTTGATTTCAGACTTAAATAAAACTAAAAATAAAAAGAACTCAATTTAAAGTTGTTATCAAGATTGTAAGAACACTGAGACTTAGGATTCCACTATTTTCCAATTTTATGTGATTCAATTAATAATAATCATGCAACTCATACATTCAAGTAATTCTAATATATTGCAATAATTAGATTTTTAGAAATAACAATTATTTATCAAAAGCATAGAACATCAAAACCCTAGGCAAGCATGCTTCTATCAAAAGAAATCACAACTGTTTAACCAAAATCAATAAATCATTTTCTTATCAAAGAAAATAATCGTAAAAAGAATTGCAATAATTAATTAAATAAAAATTACCACATAAATATTGGAAAGTAGCTTCCTCCGTCTCCTCAGCAAAGGGGTTTAGCTCCTCATGTTGGAAATATGCTCAAAAGTTGATTTCATTGATCCAAAGGTGTTCATAAAGAAGCAAAGGTATAAAGCAGTTGAGTTTATAATAGATATAATAGTTACAAAACTCACTGTTACAGAGAACCCTAACAGAACTGTTGCGAACTCTAATTATTTGTTACAAAAATTGTGACAAAGGTATTGAATTTGAAAGAATAGGTCACGTTTTCTGCGACTATCTCTTACTGTTGTTCTGTGTTCTTCTTCTTCCTCTCGCATGTGTTCTCTGTAACTCTTCAAACTTCTCTGTTATCCTTCTAAACTTTCCCCAAACTCTCCACCCATTCTATATGACCCAACCAATCTATTTATATCAAAAAGACCGATTAAATCTCTCCAAAATCTCTTCCTTTCTCTTCACGGCAAAGTTGCGGCAATTTCTTGTTTTAGAATTTCTACGCGATTCTGAGCTTTCCTTTTGATTCTAAACTCTTCCTTAGATAGATACAAATCTTTGGGAAGGTTTATAGCACTTTAATCTCTCTAAAATTTCCTAAAATAGGTCACACACGTGACTTTCCATATTTTGCTGTTGTGATAAAAATCCGTCGATTGATCCCAGTTTAATCGATTTCAACACCCATATTAGATTCCTAGACCCATAAGGAGTCTATCCTATGAAAATCAGAGGTTTAGTCGACCTTAAACTCCTCCAAATCACGATCACCAAAACTGCCAGGAATGTTTTTTTTTATTTTCCCGCCCAAATTCAGAATTTGAATGTGAAGGGGAAAGGTTACCCCTTATCCAAACTGCTGGAGTCCGCATAACACTCGTCCCTTGGGTGCCTTTAGTTTAAAAAAATAGGATGTTTTCAACACTTTTTTCGGGGTTCCTCCGGGGTATTTCTGGGGTGCCTCTGGGGTGTCACCAACATACTTCTGGGGTGCTTCTTGTACGTTATCTACGGAGGTTCAAATGCCACATTTTGTGCCAATTTCGCCGCAAAAGCTTATTTTTTCCAAAAACACCTACAAATACATAAAATAACCAAATAAGTACAAAATCGAGCACTAACAATATATATAATTGAGATATATTAGACACATAAATGCGTCTATCAAATACCTCTAAACTTATTATTTGCTAGTCCCGAGCAAATTTAATAATAAAAATCCTAACTCACTGTCGCAGGCATCGCGATTGCACTTAGCATGTGCAACAAGCCTTTAAACCCCTAGGTGGCCCTAGTTGGCCGAGTTATAGTCTCGGGAGGGTTTACCAGAGATATACCCACAAAACCTTTACTCCAGACCCTAGCTATCTACGCAGAACCTTGGAATAGCACTAAAGAATCTCTTTGGTTGGCATACTCTCATTGACTACAGGAGGAAGTACCCTGATGCAAAATTCCAATTGTTGTACACGAGTTTGCACTTAAGCATACTAAAATTCATATATAAGTGACAAAGCTCTACTCAGATAGTCGCACTATGGACATCAATATCCGGAATCAAACAAATCACATGAATAGATTAAGAAGATGGAAATAGAAATAGATGGTTGCGAATGGACGTCAATGCCAAGATGAACCTATGACCTAGTGGATTGAGATACTAGTTTGGACTAATATCAACACAACTGGCATATACAAGGGAACCAGTGGTCGATAACCCTAAATCTACATCAACTCAGCTTGCATATACAAGGGAACCAGTGGTCGACTTTACAATAAATCTTCTTTTTTTTTTTTTTTTTTTTTTTTAA